>JANHGN010017293.1:43251-65280 GCA_024605025.1 Megaceryle maxima
AATTCATGGCGGGGGTGGGGGGGGGGTTGGGGGGGGGGAGGAGGGAATAGCCATTCTTGGTGCACCATGTCATAACCCATTAAAAAGAAAATTCAAGAAAGATAAAACAGATTTCCCACAGATTTTTCTCCCACTTCAGAGATCTTATACAAAGAGGTACTTTCCCCCTCCCCCAAGCAAAACAACATCAGAACTTGATAAATTTAACATTCCAATTACTGTAAGTAGCAAAATTTGTGGAAGCTGTTTGCTTTTACTTAAATCGGCCACAGGATTTTCCTTACAGAAAAAATGCTCAGTGATGACTGCAGTATAAAATAAACCTATTACAAACAAACAAACAAACAAAGTTAAAAATAGGGCTTTTTCTTTTGTTTTCACACTGCTAACCTCTTGCAATAATGAGGCAGAGTCTTTGATGCAAAATAACTATTCATATGTTCACAACTAACCTCAAGAACAGAGTTTCTGCAATAAAAGGGTAGGACAACGGAAATTCAAAATACAAGATCAGCATTTAATGGGAATTTTGCTGAAAAGTACTTTACACTACCTAACTTTCTGTGTCATGAGCAAAATTATCATTTGCCCAGTTTGTAGAGTACTGTGGAAGAAAGAAGAAATGTCAATGTCAAGTACTATGGGCAATATAAAGGGCAGTTACAAGCAGGAAAAAAAAAAGAAAGAAAAAGTAAACATTTCCATTCTCCTTACTGGCTACAGTTACGGGAGGCTGGAAAAGTACATTGCAAAGTAGACCTTATAAAGTGTTTGGTAATTTTTATTAAATGGGAGTGAAAGCAAATGGGAAAGAGTGAAAGTAAAATTACATTCTTGTGTTGCACATATGAAACCCCAGGGAGCAACTGGTATTCCAAGCATTGGTTTTTACAAATGATTTGATGAAAGACCAGTAGCTATTAAACTTTAATGCTTTTCTAGGCTTTATACAAATTCTGTGAAGTCAGAAGTTCACCACAGCAGGTGAAAAACCAGGCAAGCTTCCCTAGCCCTCATTTTCTCTCATTTGAATGCAACAGTTTACACTGCAAGTTTGCATACTGTAGCCCCACAATAAAGTAAGCAGAACTGTAATTTGCTATTTAGAGTGGCTCATCTTTCCAGACTGAGCTAGCACCAAAACTAACCATTTTGCAACTGCAGAGCTAAAACAAAAATAACATCCATTGCTTACATAACACATTCATTACATTTACAAAACTCATACTGTTCCTGTTCCACTAGCTCAGAAAAGTTTCAAAAGCAGAAAGAAAAACAACAGACAATGTTGGAAAACAAAATATTTTCTTTTCACCATAAAGTCTGAGTAATAACTAACTGGCATTCTCCAAATGGAGATTAACAATGTTGAACCCGATGTTCTATATTTCACAAGTGTCTGTGCTTCAAAATACCCAAGACAGATATCCTCTGGAAAATCCTACCTCCAGATTTCAAATTCGAGATTAAACAAAACAAAAACAAACTGAACCAACACCTGTCCCACCCATGCAACCTCCACAGCATGCAACACTTCTTTATTTTATATATATATATATCAGTATAAACTTACAAACAAAAATAGTTTAAAAAGTTATGTGTGCACATGATTATGTGAAGTGTGTTAGAGAGAGCTATAATCAGAATCTCAACCATAATGTCCTGATTCTCCTAACATTTCAGGAAAAAAAAAAAAAAAATTCTACTTCAGCTATGTGAGTCAGTCTCCTTAAAGTTGTCCGATATTGAACCAACAGCCTTGACTCCAGTTAAAATCAAAACCAGACAGATTTGCTCCAGTTCTAGTCTGTCACGAGTTGGTTGAAATTTTCACGAGAATATGAATTTCCATGAGGATTGAATTTCAAAGAGCAGACATCTTATAAGAATTGCTAACCTTGAAATATTTCCCTTGGAATCTTATGGCATGTGGATGCCATTTCATCTGTGCCCATTATTTTCAATGCAACCTGAAATTACACTGGACCTAAACCTCTTTAGTCAGCATTTTTAGGGAAGCACCAGCAAGAGTGCCACTTGTATTTTCCCCTGTACAGAGGCTTAGAAAACTATTCAAATTTTAAATTTAAATTAGAACCTAGCAAGCTAACTCATTTGCATGTGTGGTGGAAGGGTCTCTGATCTGCTACAGCTATGCTTACTTAAGACAGAGAATATAAAAAGGAAATGAACACCAGTACTCTGCTATAAATTCTGAAGATCATCAAGAACATCTGACATAGTAACAAGTCATCTCTGATAATCTGTTTAGCTGACCAAAAAAAGCATGACATCATCACACTTGGGTACTTTCAAAACCAGAGGAGCATCTCTATTTTAAAAATCCAGCAAAGGACTACATAATGTATCATCAGTATAAACCAATGATACCATCACTCCTAATACAGTTATGCAAGTCAAAGGACTGATGAGAGATTTATCAGTATTTTAGAATTAAAAAATAATTTAGCTTTAATCATATATGAGGTGACAAAGCAGGAGGTGTCAGCCAAAGCCCTGGATGTTTTTCAAAAGAAAGTAGAAAATGCAAAGTCAGAGCACAGGTACCTAGAAAAATTACTTCAGTCTGTGAGTCAAGTTTTGTTTTCTTCAGAACTCGGCCTGATGGCTGTATTGATAATGCAACAGTTGGTTCTTGCCAAACCAATGTGACACTGTCAGCTTCATTCCATTCACAGCTGATTCAGAAAAAGCTAAGGTTATCTAATATTTGGCATTATAAAAGTCTCTTTTCAACAGCCTATAATTTTGCAACTCTCCAGACCATTAATCTGAGCATTCCCATTTTATCCCTTTTGTCTGCTCTGGGACAGTCTTCCGTAGAGATTCAGTGCAATTGTACCACAGCTCCCTGAAATGAGAATAACCTTGTCCCATCAGTACTTTCAGATGATTTTGTTAAGCACTATCATGCTTAAGAACAAGGACATAAAACAGGGCTGGGGAGACTCTTATTTCACACCTGTTTAAAATCAGCTTGGAGATTGGGATGAGGAGCCAGTGGATGGGGAAAGACAACAGAAAAAGGTTTGATCAGATCTCAGCAAAGGAGTTCATTCTGCAGACTAATTACTTCTTCAGTAGCAGACAACAAGCTACAGGTGCTGTCAACCCAAAACTTGTGTCATAAGTCTCTGTAGGATTGACTCTATGAAACTGCATCTTGTTTGTAAACAACATCAATGTATTCCCACAAGTAATTGTTGTATTCAGTTTTCTTTAAAAAACAACCAGCCAATAATAGACAAAATCCTTTAAAGAATAAGCAATACAGTTTCTTACACTAAACACTTCCAGTGGGAGTCCCTAAGTTAGCAGAAATTCTTGCACCACCTTCCCTGCACTTTTATTGTACTTTATAAAATGGGGGAATGTTCCCATCACTCTGTGGAGCTGCTCTGAAAACAAAATGTCTTAACTAAGATCTCTGAAGGTGAAACATTCCAGAAGGCACCCTTGAAAAGACTCAGTATGTGTCCCAGGTAAAGGGGAGGATTTTCACCTCAAATTATAAACAGCAGTATGCTCAAATTAAATGGGGAAGAAGCACCCAACTGCAATTGCATACAGCTACAAAAGGAGTCAGTCTGTCCAAAATACATGGTAAGTTATGGCTATGATTAGGCCAAGCATTTCTAGATTTCTTCCTCTTCACGTTCTGCTTCCTGTATTATTTGCTGATAAAAACATTTTGCCACTATGTATTTGGGCAGAGAAAGAGACAAAGCCAAAACCCAAAAAGCTGTTACATGGTTTATTTACTTAAAAAAACATGTTTTCATTGTAATCTGAACAAGGCTCAATAACTACATTCTGGGCATTAAAGATTCAAACTCAGTGTTCTTAATCTGTATTCTTCCACAGAGCCATGCCTTTCAGAGATGCTGCATGGTCTAGTGATGGTCAGAGAAGACTGGGAGCCTTTAGCACACTGGATCCTAATCCAAATTCACAGCACTGACTCATAGTCTGGGACAAGTCACTTGACCTCCTATGCCTCAAACAGTCCAGCTGGAAAATACAGAAAGAAAAGCAGCAACCCTGAATGAGAAACAGTTATTATGACTAAGATCAGCTCCTGGGTAAATCAACCATCAAATAAAATGTGTTTTCCATATGGAAGCTGCTTTCCTAAAGTGGAATAAAATGTAAATGCCTGTCAATTATAATGATCTGAGAGGCAAGTGGTGAAAAAAGCGGCTCAGTGACAGACCAACAGGAAAGACTCAGCTAGGAATGAAGGACAGTTTCTGACATGTAGAGAAATGGGAGACGGAAAGTAGTCAGGCATCTGGCAGCAACAAAGGTGAAACTATTATTTGAGGAGGTCAGAAACAACAATATGTCTGAGTCAGAAAAGGTCACCTATTCAATATTTTACCTGTAAGATGAAAGAATGCAAGTGGAGATTTTTCAGAACAGAGATCAGAGATGCAAGAACATCTAGAAGGTGAACTTGTTTGAAAGTGCCACTGACAGATATCATGAATCCATCCTTTCAAGCCAAACAATTTCGCATCAACTCTTGATTTTGCCTTTTCCTTCTCCTCTCTTGCACTTCTCTAAGCAGTCATCCTTTTTTCCCCAAGTTTCCATCCTGCCTAGGAATACAGTCTTTTCCCTAAATTTCAACAGGCTAATCCTAACTTTAATAAGCAGTGCTCTAAATACTGGACCATCTGAAGTATTGTGGTATTCTACTATTCTCTAGAACCCTCACATTACAGAAGTGCAAGTACAAGAAGGAAACAGTGCAGCCAAATCTTAGATGTGAATGTTTTCCAACAGATTCAAGTGCTGTTCATCCAAAAAAGAGAATGTTATCTGTTACTCTGCTGCCATACAGACAGCATTATAGAATCTGGAGATAGAAAGTACTATGCTTTCTTTCCATATAGAAGATGAATTTTGAGCCCAGGTACTTCACCTATCCTGGTCCACACACTAGCCAACCATCATTCAAGCAAGACTGATCCAAGCACATCTGTGTGAGAAGCTAACCAGCTCCCAAAGTAAAGGTAGAATAAAGATGACATTTCCTTTGTTCTGCCTCTCCAGAGCTATCAGCACATTTTTGTGACAGAAAGCTATTCCATTAAAATACAGTGTTTTTTAAAAAAAAAACCCTAAAACTTATTTGAAGTATTCTTTATTGGTATTTACATGAGGCTCTTATGAAGATGAATGGTGCAACAGATGAGTTTTAAAGAATTAATACCTTCTAGAAGCACACAGAATCCAAACTGCAAAATAAACAAGTACAGCATCATTTGAACTTGGAATAGATACTGATCTCTAGTATATCCACAAACTTTCAGATTCACTCAGAGACATCGTGATTTTTAGAAAAAGGCCAGATGTCCTTGAAGTAAATAAAACGTTGACTAAACAGTCAATGACAGCAAGGATTTGTGAACCAATTAATAAGAGCTGGAGTCTGAGAGGCAGCCATCTACAGATTAAACAGTGATATGTTTAAATGAAAAAAAATTATATCCTTTGACTGACTTTTCAGAGCTAGAACAAATTATAAAGTGTTGTAGGAACAGCAATACTCAGTTCAAGTTGGAAATATGCTATCAGGAAGTCCACTAATATAACTGACTAAAGCAGCAGCTCCCGTGGAGATTGGTAAAGCTAGTTCAGAACATTAGAAAGCAAACACACATGGAATTCAAGTTTAAAGAATGGGTCATATCAGAAACCTGCTGCAGTGCACACCCTGACAATGCACCAGCATTGTCATTGCAGTGAATTAATTAATCCTCTGGAGTTTTTACTGGGGTGGGATAACTTCTTAGAGCACAAGACAGCAGTTACAGCATACCAAGGTGCAGACACAGAAACAAGCAAGGAGTGACGCTTTACAGTGTGGATTTGGGCAGGTCCACAGGGTACAGAAATGAACCCTGGCAGCTTCCTACAAGAGCACAACTTTCAAAATACTTGTGGTGAAAACTATCAATAGTACAGATTCTTTTATGGGCTGTGAAGTTGATGCTCTTAGCCAGGAGAAAACTGAGGTAAAACCCCACTTTTAACAGTTCTAATAAAAGCAATTTAAAGAACAGGGAAAGAGAGGGCAGCAGCTGAACATCTGGCTGCAGGCTAAAGCAGGCAGCACTGAAGGCCAAGGCAACCTAGTCTTGCAGTCAGCAAACAATACGAATAATTAGACCTGCTAACCACAACCTGGCCAGGTACCTTCTGATGAGGAGGAGGAGGATATGAAACATGGAAGGATGTTTGTTAGTTTACAATTAGTCTGCTGGTGGTGACTCTCCTTTGACAGGAAAATGGACAGTATCCTGCTAAGGATACTGTCAAAGAAAACAGTTGAGAATCTTAATGCAGACAAAATCCAAGACAAACTTCTTGGTGAAATTATTACAACAGACCATTCTCATTTATTCTCTTCCTGTTGTTTTCATCATATGTTTCTTTGCCGTTCACAAGTACACTGTTGCATATTTAAACACTCCTGTTAAAGTAGTTAAAGACACAAACACTTAGGCAAGTCACTTCAATAAACATCTCAGTGCTTCTATGGACCAATGGCAAAACTGAAGCTACTGCAGCTACTGTCTTTTAGCCTAGACTAGCGTAAGGCTTGACCACATTGCCTTAGAGTTGGAACTGCAATTTACCACTTCCTTCTGAGAACACACAAATATTACTAAATTATTTTCATACATCTGAGCAAAGGAGCAGTTCTTCCACCTTTTGGTGTGCCTTTGCTTAACACTGTAAATACCTGCACTACTGCACAAGTCCCTTCTCTGTGGTCTCAGTGCCAGTCTCATTTTTTCTGTTGTTCAGCCCTTACTTTAAGGGACTTCATGTCAGCCCCCAGAAGACTGATGAATTAACCAAAGTAATGAAGTAAATTTATGAAGTAAAAAATGTAACACTGTAATATTTACTCTTAAAAGATACTAGTTAAAAAAGAAGTTCAAAGCTTCTACTGTATTGTACAGATGAAATCAGGAAACACTGAATTAGTAATGGTTCAACCACTTTGGAAAAAAATGTGCATATTTTCCACCATTGTCATCCAAAAAATATTTAAAGTGTTTTATGTCAAGGCTAAACAGAATGTTTCTGAAATCACCTTAATGATTTTTCAATCTTAACTCACAACAGGCCAAAATACCACTGAAAATTCTCTTCCCTTAGCATGTGCAAACGGACCGATAAGAGGTTAATACCAGAAATCAAGAGGCGTTGATCAGTCAGCCTTTGTTTCAGGTTTTCCAGGCAACACTTGAAGTCTCAAGAAACCTGGGAAAAATTGACACCATTTTAGGTGCTTAAATCAACAAAAAAAAAAATCAGAACTTCAGCATTCTTTGAAGCAGGCAATGTGCTTTCTTTCTATACTGACACAGTCAGTACATCAACATAAATAAAATTATACAATTATAATAAAGAACAACTGTAGCACATTTTTAATATTTGTTAAATAATTTGTTAATTTTTCATATTTGATAAATAATATTATAACAACAAATTCTAATTTAAAAAATTAGAAAAGCCTAGTGGTTAAAGCTTTCACAAGCAATACAACACCTATGCCTGTCTTTCTCCCATCCTAAACTTATTTCCATTCACTAAATAACCTGATCACACCATGTAACAGCAGCCTGAATGGAAAAATTGATTGTATTTACCAACAATATTATTCTATTACATTCAAAACAATATGGAAGATTAATACAGTCTAATTTATGAATTGGTACTAGATGAGTTTGACCTTTTTTAACACAGCTTCAGTAACAAATCTCAGTGCCTATCATTTTTTGATATTTGTACTTACACAGAACCGAGATGACCTATAGGAAGAAACACCTAACAAAAAAGTTATATTTGGGTTTTTATTAATATTTCAGTTTTCTTATCATAACTCAAATACATTAACTGCACTGTACAGATACTACTACATGTTTAGGAGAACTGATGATAAAAATCAAAGACCCATTTAGAAGTTCACATCTGTCAGGACCTGCCATGGTGAATTAGACCCTGAGCATGTATTTATGCATGTGACATCTATAGGAAGAGAAATATTGCTCTTCTATTGTCTCACTGAAGTTGATTAAAACAGACAATAAAAAGAAAAGTACTGTGTTGAACGAGCATTATTCGTGTTCCAGACTGGTTTCAGTACAATATTTTTCAGTAAAACTCATGTTCCCAAACAAAAGAATAGAATGTTTAAAACCACTGGCAGTGTTCAGAATGGGAGAAAAATAACCTATCTTTCCTAGCTCTCTACCTGCTATACCAGCCTCAACAACTGGAAGCCATGAAGGGCCACTTCAACATTAGTTAACTCTATCTTTGGTTGGACATTACACAGGACTGGGGTCTGAACTGTACCCTGCAATAACAACAACCACCACCCCTGAAACTCTCTTCAGCTCACAGGTTATACACCACTTTAGGAAGATTGTGCGTATGCTGTACCTCTATACAGATTCACACACAGATCTCAAAGAAGGGACAGAAGGCCATCTCTGTGCCTTCTCTGATGCTAGGCTGCATTACACTAAGGTCACTTGCTGATGATATTACTGAAGGCTGCCCAGAGTCTAAGTGATGATGCAGCCCATGGCTTTTATCTCTAGTGACTCCTACCACCAATCCTTCTCTAAAACTGCTGGAAGAGAGGGTATGAGAAGTCCCAGAAGACAGCCTTCTTCACCTAGACAGAGAATTCTGAAAACTTGAACTGCTCTGTGATATTTACCCAGCATAAGGGGACTAAGGAAAGTATTACATGTAAAATTCAGGTTATAACTAAACCTTCACAGAAGGTCTGAAGCTCATAATGCAGGTCGCTGGGGTGGTGTATAATGCTTCCTGGCATCAGTAGTAGGCAGCTATTGCCCCTGAAATACACTGCTTGTACTTCTGTTCCCCTGGCTTCTTCCCCCAACAGCATGAAGCAGGAAGAAATGTCATGCTTGCTGCAGCAGAACTAGCCCCATGAGTTAAACTATCACCAACTCCTGGAATAAGTGCACTTGGTTATGATACTGCAACACAACTGCCCAAGATGTTGAATATTTGGCTAGACAATGCACAAAATGCACTTTCTTACAATGTCCATTTTTTCCATTTAGCAGGCACAAGCCTTCCGGAGGGAGAGGAATGGGCGGTGATCCTAACAACAGTCTCAACCCGTATCACAAGCTCAATCTCAACTACAACTATGGGTTTACCAGCACAAATTTTGAACTGTTAAAGATGTCTACCAAATTTGACATCTCTTCATTCTCCTCTCTTTGTTCACAAAGAGCACAACTGCTAATTTCTTCCCTATGTTTGTAGCTCAGAAGAGATCAAGAATAGCAGTGAATTATTTCAAACAATTAAATGACTCCTCTGCAAATAGCGCATGCCTCATACAAAGATCAAATACAGCAATTTCAACAGAAATCTATATTATGTTTTCCATAAATGACAAGTTCCACAAGTGTTGTAATAAGCCCTCAAAACAAGGCCACAGGTCTTACACAAAATAAAATTTAAAAAATTATAGCTTTTTCTAATATAAAAATCAGAAAATGTGTGGTACTAAAAAATAGATTCCAAATAATATTATGTTGGTTTTGGTGTTTGTTTGTTTGTTGGGTTGTTTGGTTTTGGTTTTTTTTTTTTTTAAACAGATGTAGCAGTTCTGGAGAGCCTTGAATAACAATTTATGGTCAGGAACAACAGCCTTAAATCAGTTGTTTCTGATTCCAAATTTGTCTGAAAGAGAAATGCTGCTTCTTCCTGATAGATTAAGTCTCCAGACCTGCTAGGAAGAAGAGGCATAAGGAATTCATTTTCATGGAAAAAGAAGCTGAATTTATTACAGGCTCTTCAGTTTCTGGTAAATTTCCACATTTAAGAAATATTTTTGCACAAACTGTTTTTGCCCATACATTTTTACCATCTACTAAGTAGATGAAAACTGCAGTGACTGATTTTTCAATCCTAACAGTCTTATACTTCACATATGCTTGTAAAACCTTCTCAGCTCAAGACTGTATCATGAGACAACATAGATTCAAACTTTAAACAAATACATAAAGCCATGACCCATTTGTTTTGATATTCTGCAATGTTCCAGACGGGGAGAAAAGCCATCATTGAAACCATGAGCCATACAAGACTTCACAATTTATTAAGAAGATTAGCTGGGTTTAGTTTGTGCAGTAATGATTAGTCACTGAATATGTGTTAGTTTGAAAGCCTAAAAGGTCAGGGATCAAGGAATTATTTGGCTTAATTGTGTTTAGGTTTTTTCCATCTTTTAAATAGTTAAAAATTTATTTAAGTAAAGCAGAACTTTGCAAATGCAGACCTCTAAGTATATTCCACACAGAACAACAAATGCACCTTAAATTTATCACGTGTTTTTTCACTTTCGGATTATATTTGTAGAACTGCCTGCTGTGAAATGACAAAGTTCATGGTTCATCTGAACTTTTGAACTCAAGTGAGTATTTGACACAGCAAAACAATCTAAATGAACCTAACACAAAGTTTTCATAGTTTAAACCTAGCTTTCAGGCCTTTGTCTGGGGCAATTGGGTAGGAAAGTTCTTTATTGATGTTGTAAAAACTACCAGTTTAATAACAGGCAGAGAGAGTGGAGAGATCAGTGGAAAGAGCACCTTAGCATTTCTGAAATAGTGCTGGTTTGGTAGTTCATTGAACTTTACCTGACCCCATTATGAAGGCTTCCCCAGGACAAGTTGTAGCTGCATTTGTGACAAGACTGAAGCTTCCTATCTTATTTCAAATAGGCTCCAGGGCTGGGAGTTCACAGATAAAGTTAGTTTAAAAAACAAAACAAAACTAATAAACAAGCAAAACCCCACACAACTCTGCACACATGAATTCACTTGGCTCCCTGCATTGCTATTTCATTTTTACGTTCAGGCTGGTTTCTTTTTATTAGGGAGAAGTTGCAATCTTTTTTCCAAAAGGAAAAAGTTTGTCACCATTCCTGACATATACCAGAAAATGTCCTTAAAAAAGAAAATGGTAAAACACAGTACATTTAAGATTCTTATAGTCATGCTCCTCACAAACCCTAAATTTCAGCCTGCTTGCATATGACTGCTATGATCCCTTAAAAATTCTACAGCAGTCTCAATTCATGCTTTATCAATTTTAGACCCGTCCACCAAGAAGACCTGGGGGAAAAAAAAAAAAAAAAAAATAAGGCTTTTAAAATTACTTAAGATCCTGCAAGATGTCCTGTACTTCAAGTTCACAATCAGTTTCATAACTCACTAGGGCATATGAATGGTAAAAATTTCTGGCCACATTAGAAGTGCTGACTGCGTGCTACATAGGGTTCAAATGACCCTTACAATATCAACAGATGAGCGATAAAACCCTACAACTGTTCATTCCAGTGTAAATTCCCTGTAAGAATAATCATAGTGCACAAGAACCTGTATTTCACCAGCCTGTAAGACTGCAGTCACTCACTACTTCCTTCCATGTAAGAGTCAAAAAAAGCAACCCAGAGAGCAGCTGTAATAATCACTGTTACAGCTCAACTCAGCTTTCTAATGGAGTTTACCAATAGCTGTATTAGCACGGTTTTATTCAGCTGAACTATCACAGAAAGACAGGTTCGAGAATTAGGAAATTCCTAAATCTATTTAAAGACGTTTGGTTTTGCTAACTTTCTTTTTCAACGAAATCTTCCACCTTTGCCATTTAACACCAAAGCCTACTTACACAGCTCTATTTCTAACCCTTCCACTTCCTTTGCTGGCAAGTTTTACTTCCAAAATATCTGCTCTTTTTTCTATTCACCCAAGAGGGCAGCGTTCTGCAGGCTCGAGGAAAGGAAATATCTATTTAGCTGCACTTTTTTTTTAAAGAAACCCACAGAGCACGGAGGGCCGGTGGCCGCTGGGGTGGCCTCTGCCGGGAGCTCCCGTGGCGGGCGGTGTCTGATCCGCTCGGCCCGCGACCGGTCCGCGCCGCGGCTCCCAAGGCGGTCTTTGCCACTCGGATGTGCGCAACCCTGACCTACCAGACGCTGCTTCACGGCAAATTAAGCAAAGCGCTACCCTCTGGGGCCGCTCCCAACAGCATTTACTCCACTCCTTGATCACGCAGTTAACAGGTTATACAGATGCAAATAACCATAGGAGGAACTTGAGCTGGCACCCAAAGCCGGCTGCAGACGCGCCAGCAGACAAAGGCATGCCTCGTACCTGCAATTAACAGTCCCGGGATCTTCTTATAGCACTTGCAAAAGACACTAAACCCGCGAGGCGTTTCGAAGGCGGGGCAGCCACCTCAGGCCCGTCGCGGAGTCAGGCACCGGCTGCACCCGAGGTCGAGGCGGCCGACCCACCCCCTGCAGGGAAAAGCCGCCGAGCTCACGGGTGGGCAGCACGGAAACGAGCTCGTTGGCGGAGAGGACGACACCGCCGCCGTGCCAGCCGAGGCCCCGGGGCCCCCCGCAAAAGCCTCCCGGAGGAGGCTCCGACGAGGCTCCGTTAACGGCTGCGGCCCGACCGCCCCTATCCGTACCTGCCGCGCGCACCTGCGCGCCCGCCCCGTAGGCCAGCGGCCACGCGCCCCGCAGAGACTCATCGGAAACGTCCCTCCGCGAAGCGCGCGGGCAGGCGAAGCATTAGCAGCGCTGCCTGGAAAAGATTGTGGCAACCACAGCCTGAGTCCTGCCCTCCATTCCTTTAACCAGCGAGTCCCGTCAGTGTAGGCTGAGGATGCTTTTTAGATTTACTTATTTCCAGTTTCAGGACCCACCTGTGCTCTACAGTGCCCTAAAATACGTGAAGCAGCTGGCGGTGAGTTCCTGTTCACCGTTTGAAGGGCAACACCCTACTGAAATTCCAGGACCTGATCTAAAGCAATAACGTTTTGTACACCCCGGTGCTTGTATTGCTATCAGAGATCCGAAAAACAATCACCTGAATCGCTGATTGACTAGTTCTGTACTCCTTGAAGAGTCTACATCCACACCCCAGATGCTCCATGAATTAACCTTCCGAACTTTCCAAGGGATAACGCTCCATTTCTCCATTTGCCCCACCGCGTTGAACACCCCCTATACGTTGCCTGTCAAGAACCGCAAACCCAAACAACCCTGGACCCAAGATGCAATGTGCTCCCTGCAACTGTGCCGTCACAAATTTACCCCACAGTGACTGAGCAGCCACCGGCTCTTGTGCTAAGTCTTTCTGGCCATCGTTTTCCAGTCAAGCCTTCTGCAGCACAAGACGGGGATTTTCTTTTCACTCCCAGTATGTGGGAGTGATTTTGCTGCTTCCTTCCCCCTCTGAAAAGTCTGTGGGCAGGGAGTCGTCTAAACTAGAGGAGGAGTGGCTGTTGATGCCCATTTTGTGATCTAAGGTGAAAGTTACCTCTGGCATCTGGAATGATAATGGATAGGAAAGATTTTGTTGCTAGCCCCTCTGAGCCTGCTGTTACCTTCACAATGACAGGTGTGGATGACCAATATCTATTTAATCCTTCAGATCCCCTCGTTTTCTTCTGGGAAGTTCAGAACAGTATATCAAACCTATTCCATAAACGAAACACTGAATCCTCCGTGAGACTTAGGAAGTTGACCCTTGCTCTGTAGACCCTGTGTGTGCCCCAGCTCTCCCATTTCTTTCTAATTTGTTGTAGGACTTGTATTGGCAGCCTATTACAGAAGCATCAATCAAATCAACTCCTAAAATGGCTTGTTAGACTGCTGTGTTGATACATGCATTTTTAAGAGATTTGGAGGGAGAAAGTTCAGAAGCAAGAAGTGCTGCTGAAATTGGCCAGGGCCAGTTTTACTAAGTTTGGAATAAGTAGATGCAAAGGAGCAAATACACCTGAATATGCAGAGTAAAGTTTCTGGAACTATGCAGCAAATGCCACAAGTTTGTGTTGTGTTTTTGTTTGTTTGTTTTGTTTTGTTTTGTGTTTTGTTTGTTTTGTTGTTGTTGTTGTTTAGGTTTTGGTTGGTTGGGTGTTTTTTTTTTGTTTTGTTTTGTTTTGTTTTTTAAGTCTTTGTTTAGATATGACATCTTTAATCACACAAAATCCCCCTGCTTTGTGCTGAAGGAAGGTCAGGACTGCAAGGCAATTCAAAATAGCTAGTAGATTGTAAAAGAGGTCAATTTGTGGGCTGTTGTATGTAGCTATTTCATATCTACAGAGTAGCACCAAATAGCTGGCCTCTGGGAGACAATTTTGTATACAGTGTTAATCATTGTTCTTCTGTTGCAATCACTGCAGGTCCTAGCAATGTCCTATAAATGCAAAGCAGAAAAAATCTGTAAATCCTTGCCTCAAAGAACTCTACTATGAAATAAAAGAGAACCAATTACAACAGAACTTTACAACAGAACACCAGAACAAAACTCATCAGCCCGAGGAGCCAGCGTCTCAGGACCCCAGCAGTGCGTTGTTGGCAATTTTTTTGTAGGCATTCGATCTAAGAGCAATGAAGATAAATAGGTTGCACTTCTTTAGAAGTTCTTAATGGAGCTTCTGCCAAATATATGGATGAAAGCACTCTAGTGCTCTTTTGAAAATATAACAAGTGGAAAATAGACACTGGCATCATGAACATTAAAAATAGGAATCAACCTTTAGATGCTGAATGAGTAGTTCATATAAGCTATGAAACTCCTTAAAAGACAAATCACTTATGCTCACTTAGACTATAGAGAGAATGACTGTGAGAGGGAGGTGAGTGAAATAACAGCCTAGGAAAATAAAATTTTAGCCATCATTCTCAACAAAAATGATTGGAGAAGAACTGGATTTGTGAAACCTAGAGGGAAAAAAATGTTAGAAATGAGATATGAATGGGTGAGAGTTTCATAAAAGGGTTTTTTGCTGTGTAGGTATCTGGAGATCATGGATCAGGAAAAATCTGTAAGATAAGTATAGTGCCATGTTCAAAACTGATACCAGCTCAAGTATGTGGTGTCATGCAAACAAATAGGTGAGGGTTTATTACATGGGACTCAGCTGGCGCACCTGATCTATGGACTGATTCTTTGAACCAGACTTCATCTGTAATCAAGTCCTCTTTGGCAGCTACTCACAAAGATTTGTTCTTCAGATTGGATGTTGCCCAGGGCATTTGTGTTTTTCTCTATCAGTTTTGAACAGTTTCAGACAGCATTAGAGTTTAAAGTGTTAAACACAGAAGAAATATAGACTTGGCACTTGAATAGTTGGCTGTTAACTCCAGAGCAAAGATTATGTTTCATAACCATAACAATGGTTTGGGTTTTGTTGGTTTTTTGTTTTGTTTTGTTTTTGTTTTTGTTTTTTTTTTTTATGGCTAGGATTTGAAAGAATGTATGTTAGGTCTATACTCAGATTTGTCTGAAAAAAAAAAAGCCTCTGAAAAATGTCATATGGAAGCTAATTATTTCTCCCATTGATTTCATTGCACTTCTCTAATCACCAGTTACACCTTTTATTTAGTTAGGCTCAATGTAAAGGAATCATGCTCTAAGCCCATTCTAAAGCACAAGATGAGTACAATAAGAGATGTAAAGAAATGCACTAAGACCTTCCACTGTTATCACTGTAATGACAAAGATGTATTTTTCATAAATTTAAACAAAAGGACATTTTTAATCTTCTCTTCCTGGTATTTCCTGTACTGCTTTTATGTAATCAATACCAGCTGTATTGTTAATAAAGCTCCCAGCAATGTAGATTTCCAGCTCAAATAATTGACAGCTTTCTCCACTGAGCTCATCCTCTATTGAGGCATCATCCATAAAACTCTTCCCGCAGAAACACTTTTACTGCTTGCATACTCTTAACTCTGATTACTGTACTGTCAGATTACATTTGTGTGTCCATCCATTGTTATGAAGTTTCTGGAACTTAATGTGGTGATGTTACTAAAGTATTATGAAATGTTTTCTTGGTCATTCTGTCATCTATTGTAAGACCATAATTTTTGCAGAGCATCCTTTTAATATTCATGCCTGCTTTGTTTGTTTTCAACAGTCATTCCTCTGTCAGTACCTAATACTGCTCTTGTATTAGAATCTTAACAAAACCTCAGGAATCTATACAGGTCACTAAGTTTTTGGTGAGATGCCCATTGACTTTAGCCAATTTGTAGTCTCCTCTATGGATTTTGTTCCGGTTGACTCTGTCTTAATTCTTTCAGGAGTATGATTGCTCACTTAAGGACATGCTCTGCTGACTGAGGTCTGCCCTCCACATGAGTTTTCAATGGAAAAGGTAACATTGCAGTCCCTTCAAACTCTTTGTGAGTTGTGTCAGCACCACTGTTGCTGTGACCATACTTCCCTGATATTCCTCAAATAAAAATCTTAAGAATAAATGATGTAGCCACAGTACTTCCTCTGCTTGATCACTTGGCAAAGATTTCCCACAAGATGATCTTACATCTTTTGTCTGTACTTGTGCAACTGCCTCCCTGAACTTGTTTGTGACAGTACCTTTTCCTTTAAGACCTTTGGTATATATGTTTTATGTTTTGCATCTCTCCATCTAATCATGTTTGTTTTCAAATCTGTGTGCAGTCTTTAGAAGTTGTGTGTCATTAAAACCAGCTAGTACCAATCACTGTTAACCACTGCCTCCATTTGCATTGAGGCATGCTGTGCTGCCTCTGGATCTATTGCCCCCATAAACATCACATCTGTGACCTCAGCTCATTCTCTTCTATGGACCTCTGTGTTTCTCTTTTAGGAAGCACATTTTTTGCAGAGGGGTTTTCTTTACCTTTTGAACGCAGTTTACCATGTGCTGGCAGTTTTGCCTTTAATGGCATAATTGGTGCCCCATTACTTGCACTACTTCCCAGTTCTCTTCACTTTTGGTTTAATGTGCAGTTTGTAGTCTACTAAATCTTGCACTTCCTTCTCTCTTCTAAAGCAACATCTCATCCAAACAAGTTAATTTAGGGGCTACTCTTTAGCATAATTATCCACCTGGTCTTTCTAGCAAGTGTCATCTTTCTATCAGGTATCATCCAATCCTGACTCCAGCTGATTAAAAGAGCCTTTCTGATGTAAGTGAACTCTGGATTGGACCTTTTAGTATTTAAGCTGATCAAGTTAGACTGTACTTTGCAGAGTAGTTGATGACATAGACTTTTCATTGTTTTTTCTATATAGAGGAAAAATAAGTTTTATTTCAAGAGGTCAATTTCAAAAGACCTTTGATCTTATAGTCACAAAATCAAACTTTATCCTGCATCTCACCAAAAAGCAAAACAAACCACTCCTGGAGAAAATTCTTCTGTGACCTGAGAAAATCCTTTTGTGACCTGACCTATGAAAGCTATAGCATGCATATATACCATTGCTTTTCATGTAACAGAATGCATTTTGTTCCATGGGCTCTAACCTGTCTTGGCACAACTGAAACAGGATTTTGTTGTGAAATTTGTGCTTGTGATATAGGTTACATTATGAAGTAGGATGAACATCTTGCCTTATAGCCTATCCAGTGTTGCTTAAATATAGCAGGAGTACATTATGGCATTATCTAGGGACTACTGCTTTCAGTCTTACAAAGTGGGATTACTCACTTGAGTAACATAAGCAAAAATCATTCTCAAATTAATATTTTCAACAGATCTGTATGTAGACTTCACAAAAGACTGCCTATCATAACTTTTTTTTTTTTTTCCCCAATAAACATCCATCATTGACTTTACCTATTTCACTACTGGATTTTCTGCTTAATTTTAAAATTTTCTGTTTAGCATTTTAACATTTTTAGTCTACCCAAAAAGTAAACAAAGGAAGAGGTGAAGGTGTTTCACAGACACAATTGCTTCAGGCAACTGTCAAATGTAAAATTCAGTGGAAAGCTTCAGCATGTCTCTAGTTTAACTCAGTTGAGGAATGCTGCAAAAACAGGTGTTGTCTGACAAAAGCAATAATTATCTTTCACCTTGATGGATGTTAGTTTAATCTGTTTTTTACATGGTAGCTAGGTCTCAGCTGGGTTAATGCCAGAAAGCAGATGAGATGTTTTGCGTACTTTGTGTATGACAATACCCCAGACAGATTTTACTCCCCTTTTTTATTTATTATATGGAACAGTTTTAATAGTCTCAGTGATTTATCCACTAAATTTTAACTCTAGATTAATTTTTTTCTTACGGTATTAATGTACTTTAAATGAGCTCACAACTTAAAAAGAAAAAGCAAAACAATTTGTTGTCATTTCTTTACATATCTTTAAAGTAGAGGAAAAAAACCCTTGAAGTTCTATCTTTAATACAAATCTTTATTATTTTCTAGTATCTACTGATTACATTACATGCTTCATTGTATTAAACCATTCCAAACTAGACTACATCCTTCCTATACCCTTGGACTTTCTAGACCTTCCAGACTTTCTAGACCTGTGGGTATGGGAATGGTCTATAAACCATGGTAATGTTGAACTTGGCACAATTTCAGGGATCCTCTTTGCATAAACAGTGTTTTAACAGTTTCTTCAATGTGTTAGGCAGTAAATACAGCAAGTTAAACAAAAGGCACAGAGATCCTCCTGGTTTGGCAATGTTTTCTACATAGTTTATTTTAATAGATGTGTGGTACACCACCTTTGATGTAAGATTCTTGGTGGTACATCTTGCTTGCGCAAATGCACGATGTTAGATGTTGGATTGATTTCATGCTGGCACTCATACTAGTTGCAGCTGCCTGATGACTGATACCAAAATGTATACAAGTACATGCTAATTTCCACCAGATCATGTTGTCCAATCAAGTGTCCTCTGTTTCTTAGAAGCTCCTGATGGATACATTTTCTGAAAACCTTTGTGATTGAGCTACCTGATTCAGATACCTCACCAAGAAGAGGTCAACATTCAGTGATGCTGTTCTGCTTCTCTAACTTACATTCTACCTCTTACTAGCTCTCATATGACACAGAATTTCAGCATGACAGTAACCTTATGCACTGAAAATAGCAGGTTAATATTAGCAGCACTGGTTGCCTCTGAACATACACCCTACTTCTCCAACTGTGCAGAACAGCCAATGGTTTAAGTATACTCCTTGTAATACAGAGTGGTTTTGTTGCATGTGAAGGCTATGGAGCTTGTTTAGTGGGCATTAATTTTTTTCTTCTAGCTTTCAGCTTCCTAATTCTTTCTCTTAAGAAGACTTGAGTTGAAAATTCTAAAAACTTTGGCATCCATATGCTTCTCTCCACAGTCTGTATGCCCTAAGATTCTCACTCTTTTCACCTTCTTAAGACAATTGCCAGTACTCTGGTGTTATGGTATTAGGCTAAAATATGAAAGCACTGTCCCAAAGGACAGGGCATAGCAGGAGTGGAAGACATGACTTCCTGTGTTGAAAACATACTGTAGTCCTTAGAGCTTACAGACGCACAGGGAAAAATTTTCTCAAAGTCATATTTCTGAAAGAGCCTATTAAAAAGGACTTCTTAGCCGCATGAAAGCCAAGTACTGAAGGAACATGGAGAACTCTCTATAAAGAGTTACCAGTAAATTTGAATGCTCTAGGTTGGTGGTAAATTTTGTAACTGTGCAGTTTGCCTTAGAGAAAACCAAAGTCAGGTAATACAGTTTAAAAGATCCCAAAGTGCAAAAAGTATTACAAGACTGTCCTATGTAGTAAGGCAGAAGCCTATCCATCCATCACAGAACAGGAAACCTATAACAGAGCAGCCTTCAAAGTTGAGGAATTTTATTTCAGTTGGGTACCTTTGTGCAAAAAATGTGAAAGTATATTATTTAAAAATACTATCCTGTGCATGTTTACATTCCTTACTATTAAAATGTGTGTAATGCTTCTTCTCCAATATACTAATGCTGCTAGAGCAGGAAATGATGCCAGGATTATGTTTGCATTTCTATAGGACAACTCAGAACAGAACAAAGGTGCCTGAATTTCAGGGCAGCATATTATGTATTGGATATACAAACAGTTTCAGAGCTGTACTTCAGTTTTTTCATCTTTCAGGTTCCCCATTTCAACATGACCCTCAAACCACAAACCTTGCACAATGTACAATGCTTGGCAGATGACTTTACACTCTACAGAAAAGAAACAAAAGATAAAAAGAGATGACCATGTGTGCTTAGGTATTTAGCAATAATACTTATGTGTATCTTTTAATTAAAAGTGAAGAGTAAGTCTTCTAACAGGTGCCCAGAAATTTCTGTGAAAGACATTCATTTGAAAGATTGGCTAGCATTCAGTATGGAATCTGGTTCTATTTTGTCAAAGTTTTTAAGATGGCATTATGATTTATTTAGCAGCAGCTGGAGATATCATTACTAACATGTGCGCCCCTCCCAGGATAAGTGTCAGAAACACACAGCAGGCACCTCAGATACAATATTAATGTTTTTGGATGTTGATACAATAGACAGAGAAAGTCTATACATGTAAAACAAGAGAAGAAAAAACCCTGCACCTGTGTAGATAGAAAATACAACAAAACAGAAGGACTCAAATTTGTACAATACGTAAGCGTTTTTCATCCAAAGCCTCAGGAATTTCAGACTATGTAGAATCAAACAATGTCCTTAAAGAGTATTCCTTTAAAAGGTTGAGATAAAAACAATACATAAAGCACATTAACCATACTAAAACTTCAGTTATTTAGGACATGAGTAAAGGATTTGAAAGTCTGTGTTGAAGTATGGCATTTACCAGAAGACTGAGGCAGTTACAAACTCAAGCATGCTGAGACATACTTGAAATGGGAATAACACCACTTTCCTCATTTAGAAAAATGCAAACAAAATGCATTGGTACTGCACTGCTGAGGTATTATATTCATAGTGAACTTCAACACACAGGACAGACCAATTTAAAAATACATCTCAGGTGATGCTGTTCAGGAAGCTTCTTAGTAGTTTGGGACCGAAAATTGCAAAAGATTGATTTAGCTCCATATAGTCATGGCACAGAAGCACAGCCATGCTCACTGAATTAGTGCATCTCCTCCAGGTACAGATGGCAAACTTGAAGGAGTTGCAAAACTCTCAAGAGCCTATAAAAATATTTAACTTTAGACAGTTACAAAAAGAACCATTAAAACCCTGGAAAAATGCCATCTTTTGTGCTTTCATGTATATAAAACCACAAAGAACTAGAACATATTGTCAGGCTGATGCTACTCTGCACACTGTTTAAAGCAAAACTCAATAAATCTTACATTCAAAATCAGCAAAATCAGAACTAGGGGAAAGATGGAGAGAGAAATCATATCTAATATTATTCTAAACAGCACAAGGACTGTCAAAAATAAACAATATCTAACATTTGTGAAAATTCAACAACAGTTGAATTGCAAAAAGAAATTATTTCTTTCCTTCTCCCAGTTCCTCAGTAAGGCCAAAAGAAATTGGAGAGATGAAGATTTTTGTAAGGATATAGGTTAAGAAACATCTTCCCAGTGCAGAAGCAATACCTGTAGAAGCAATGTAGCCAAACCTGATTGCTACTGTGTGTTTGGATGCATGTGCCTTGGGGAACATTGACTACTATCCCTGGTCATATCTTAACATAACTTCACTGTTATAGAGCAGCTGCTGAGCAAGTAGACTCAAAACTTGAGGCAAGTACTGCTAAACTTAAGAGAAATTCCAGATAAGGAGTAGGTTTTCTCCTCTACCACACGTAGACTGACATGAATGTACTGTTAAGATACTGAGCAGCTCAGACTTTTTTGGGGGGAGGAAAATGGCCATGAGTTTTCTTCTTTCTCTTGGACTTACTGATTAGCAGCAATCTTTCCCCTTTTCACCTCTGAATGAACTTTTTCATTGTTGGAAATGGATGAGAAGCAGATTTTTCTGCTATGCTGCTCAGAAGACCATATTCAACACACCACTGCCTTTCTGTAGTCTTTACTAAGCATGGCTAAAATGAAGAGAGCATGGAACAGCTAAAGCTTAGATTTGGCAGGCTTCAAAACATTACACAGTTGTTCCCCCCCCCCCCCCCCCCCCCCCCCTCCCCC
>JANHGN010017294.1:0-29292 GCA_024605025.1 Megaceryle maxima
CACTGGAATGGACTGCCCAGGGAGGTGGTGGAGTTGCCATCCCTGGAGGTGTTTAAGGAAAGATTGGATGTGGTGCTCAGGACATGGTCTAGCTGATGTCATGGTGTTGGGTCATAGGCTGAACTTGATGATCTTGGAGGTTTATTCCAGCCTCAGAAATTCTGTGATTTTGTGACTAAGAGCATCATTCAGATGCTTCTTGAACTCTGACAGGCTTGGTACCATGACCACTTCCCTGGGGAGCCTGTTGGAGTGACTGACCACCTTCTCAGTGAAGAACCTTTTCCTAATGTTCAAGCTGAACCTCCCCTGATGAAGGAAGGGTGTCCTATTACTGGTCACTTGAGAGAAGATATCAGCACATCCCCCTCCCCTGTTCCCTTGAGGAATTTGTAAGCTGACATGAGATCACCTCTCAGCCTTCTCTTTCCCTAGCTGAACAAACCAAGTGACCTCAGCCACTCCTTGTAAATCTTGCCCTTTACTAGATGTTACTGTTCATGATGCTATAGTTTCCAGTAACAATATCTACTTTTTTTTTCCCTCCTTTTATATACATATTATTTTACTATGAGAAATGCAACATTTGGAGCTCCTTGAAAAAGGTGATGTTGATATTTTCCTTTCAATGAAGTTTTTGTGGTTTAATCACCACACCAACATCAGTCCATAAGGAATCAGAATCCAAAGTATTCACCTTTCAAGTGACTGCCCTAGGTTGTTTCTAGGCTTCTAGAGTTGAGGATCCTCACAGATACATGACTGTTCCTTTAGACTCACGAAAGCTGTTGTTCTTACCACCTGGTTATTTCTTTTCCTCTCAATGACTTTTAAAGTATTTTATACAAATTGGAAAAGTAACAGCAGGAAACAAGAGAACACAACCTCAAAATAATGTTTGTGGGTGCACTTCTGGGGAGATGCAAGATATAAGTTTAAATCCTCTCAATTAATTGTGTGGCTCCTAAACCCAGATAAGTAACTTATTAAAAAGCTAAAAGAAACAAAGCTTTAAAATGTTTCCAATAATAGAGGAAGGTAAATGCCATTCGTAGCTTGTGATAATTTTACCTGAATTTATGAACAAATGGTTTAGCTTTCTGTGTGTGCTACATCTGGCTCTTTTGGTGATCCTTCTTTTTTTCCCAAATGGTGATCTAACTCTACAAACATTTAAAAAAACAAAACCAAAAACAACCAAAACACAGAAACAACAACAACAAAAAACCTAACCAAAACGAACCAAACAAAAAAAACCCAAACATCAAAAAGTTTACAGTTTTGATATGACAGCTCTTCATGGGTCTCTGAGTTTGTTGGGAGCAGATCTTTAGGGCAGAACAGTGTGCTTCTTTGGATAATTTCTTTGAAGGGATAACCCTAAACAGTGTAAAGGGCTTTGAATCTCATAATACGGGGTTTTGCAGATTGTCCATTGCAGACGTCCAGCATCATAACTCTGAATTCTTCAACACAGGAAAACCTCAGAGTAAAACCAAATTGAAATAAGAAGTTTGTAAACAAAACTGTCCCTACTCTCTCTTAGTCCTAGAGGAGCGAGCCTATCTTTCAGATTGATTCTCAATGTAGAAACATTATGTGGCTTCTGTACAACCCCCTCTGGATCCCAAGGGTGATCATCTTTCAGACACCCCAGTCACCTGGCTATCAGCTCCCAGGTTATTTCAGCAGCCTCCTATTCTCCGGTCTGCCTCAGACTCCCTTCAGGCTTTCTTTTCTCACCCTTGGCTTGCTCCCACTGCAAAAGGGTTCTCACAACCCAAGCAGGCTCCTTCTGCTCTCTGTGATAGGATCCTTCTTCCTCTACTGCAGAAGGCTGCCTCTGACTGTGAGGGCAGGGGGCCTTCCTCTTAGCTGTGGTCTTCCTCAAAAGCCCACAGCTTTCCCTGTGAAGGAAGACAACCTTTTTCTCAACAGCTCATGAGAAGTGAAAGTTAGCTGTAATCGGTTGAAATGGATACTACTTGACACAGAGTTTTAAGTGCAAATAAGCAGAATACTGTTAATTTTAATCTTTTTAGCATCTAAGTATTGTGGTAAATTTGCTGGTTTTCTGAGCTGCGGTTTCAGGAGGGGCTTCATATACTTCTGGAGGTTCACTGAATTGATACAAGGATAAACCAGTTTTCAAACTAGACAAAAGAAAAGTAAATATAGAATCATGGAATCATAGAATCTTTTAGTTTGGAAAAGACCTTGAAGATCATCAACTCCAGCCGGAGACCTAACACTGCCAGGTTCACCACTAAAACATGTTTGTTCCTAAGTGGTGTGTCTACGTGTCTTTTAAAGACCTCCAGGGATGGTGACTCCACCACTTCCTTGGGCAGCTTGTTCCAAAGCATTACAACCCTTTCAGTGAATGCATTTTTCCTACTATCCAAACTAAAGTTTTCCTGGTACAACTTGAGGCCATTTCCTCTCATCCCATTACTTCTTACTTGGGAGAAGAGACTGACACCCACCTCATTACAACCTCCTTTCAGGTAGTTTACTTCACATATGTTTTTCCCACATTCCTGAGCATACTACGGTATTCTACAGGTCACACTATATTAGAAGATTATCAGTAGCCCAAAGTCCAGTCTGAACTTATCAAACATAACTGATGACTGCAATAAAAGCCCCATCTTCTAAATCAGCTTTATCCTCATTACTAGGCCTTACTGGCCTCAGCTCAAGGTCAGAGGAGGACTATGACAAAACTGGAAACCAAGATCTTCCAAGTCCCAGCCTAGGACCTGAGCCAGAGAATCCTTCAAACTGTGCAGAACATCACCATTTGTTTTCATATGAAGTGCTCTCTTTCATGTTGGTGGTTCTCCAGCACCTTTTTCAGTGGCTTTCCATCTCTGCCACAAAGCTTTCTGCCTCTAGGTACTATTCTGGCAAAACAACAGCTATTAAAGCAAGCCATGTGCAGCCAGTCTCTGTAAGCAGTTTTCAAAAGGGAAACCTTTTGATAACAACCTGCACTGACCAGTCCTGCACATTTTTTCTCTTCTCCCCGACCCCGCCCCCCCCCAGTTCTATCTTCCTCTATTATGTTGGGTTTTTTTTCTTTTCTTTCTACAGTCTTGAAATGTCAAAGTCTGTGCAAAGATTAAATTTTGAGGGCAAATTAATTTTTTTAAGAAGTCAGAAATTCACAAAAATAATATGTAATTTTTGTAAAAAGGTTTTACCATGGGATTTTCTTCTACAATCTTCCTTCTTCAAAACATAACCCAGAGCAAGATAAAGTAATGGTATTGTTTAGCAATTTATTTACTTTAAATTCTGATAAGCTTTTAGTTGTTGTGTATGTTCAAACAGTGAGCATGGAGTTTACCTTTATTATTAATATGCTAAAAGAGCATAATTGATGCCAGAATGTGTTTTTAAAATAGAGCTGATGTTATGAGAAAAAAAATTAAGGCCATTTAATTCTGTCTTCTGTATTTCTTTCTTTCAAATAAGGGGCTTTACTTGCCCTTTCCCTAGAGGTAATGAATGTGTGAGATACAGTATGATTTCAAGAATAATACAGCACAAAGGTTCTTGAAATCAATACTGATATTTGCCATATTATTTCAATTTAAAAACATGGACAACAGTGAAATAGGATCTTCTAATCAAATATTAAATCACCCATTTTTCTTCTAAGTAAGGGACAGATGTTTATTTAAAACAAATCTGGTGGCAACTTGCAGAGATAAGAGGACCATTGCTTAAAGAATTTTGGGGGAAGATGCAGTAGTGAAGTTTATTGACTTGTCTGCGTGCCTAACAAATACTTATCTTCCTGAATTATAAATCCTGTTAGAAGTTTTCTGCCTAGGAAAGAAAGCCTCAAAAGTGGATATAAGGAATCCTGACAGGGACAAATTTTATTAAACAAAGTAAGAAAAAAAGAGAATGTGATCCAGTAGTTTCTAGGCTTCTTACTTGTTGTGGGGAGATTGTGTCTAAAACCAATATTTTGTGAATCAGACTGGTCTTGAAAAATGAAATTATCTTTTTATGTTAAAAATATATTTGTAGGCATAATTATTAATTTGCTTTTCCTATAGTTTTTTTTTTTGTAAGAAAGGAAAGAGGTCTTCAGAAGTACTTAAAAATAACTGATCCATCAGCTATGTGTGGTGCTGGGGAAAAGGTGTTAATCCATGAATATCATCATAAAGAGCTATAGAAAACAGAGATGTCAGTCATCCTGCTGTCCTCCTCAGCTCTGGCCCACTAAGTGACACTATTACACCAGGGATGAAGCCCTTCATGGAAACACAGATGGCAACAGGGAGAAGTGGTGCAGTCACCAATCACACTGACAAGCAAAGGAAGGACTGATATATGTAGGATACATATAGATAACATGTCCAGACCTTTGTTGCTCAAAAAATGTCATGTTAGAAACCTGGCTCTAGCAAAATTAATCAAGATAGTGTATAGAAATGAGCTATGCAGCTGAGATTGGGGGAAAATCTCAGTTGTAGATTAACCACAGAGACAAGTAAAATGGGATGAGTCAAGATCACTTTAGCTCACCCTTCACAGCAACAATGAAAATACAGACATTTACTTTGTGGATGCAGTAATAAGATGAAATTTTATTTTTTATGGTTGTAAACAGAAAAAAAATTCCTTGGCTTTGATGGATTCTGTCTCTGCTTTGGTCCAGCAGGGAACCCTGATTTAGTAAAGGATAGCATTGCCCTCAATGGGACTTTTTCCTAGAACTTTGTAGACCTTCCTGTTGCTGTGTGTCCCACTCACCTCTGCACAGTAACTGGAAGCCTTTTAGCTTTTGGCATTTATTAGATTTTGAGTATCCAATCCATAGCATACATGAGCAATTGCTTTTCCTGAAGAACGTGCTTTCAAGTGTTCATGATGGTCAGTTACAAACCCATAAATTATGCAGCCCCTTTTATATACAATAAATTCTAAGTAATAAGCACATACCAGAAATATGAAGTCCACCCATGGAGCACTCCTAGCTAGAAGCAAGGACAAAACTTGTATAAATCAATTTCTGTAAATTAGTCAGCTGCCCGCTGTCAACTGTCCCAAATGGCTATGATGGGACTACTCAGTTTATTTTTGCTAAATCCCACGTACTGCAATCTCTGTTCAACAGGAGGCAGGTCACCAGATCCAGCTCTGTACATCTGCAGGGAAATGTGGCTACAGGGTTCAGCTGCTTCCCAAAGTGAGCACTGATTGGACTTCCTACCAGGCATCATAAGATTCAGCCCAGTGGCCCAGGAAAATAGGCAACAATCATCCTGGATCTCTGGCACATGTCGTGTGACATAGTATAAGTGGGATCTTAGTGAAGCATGGAGAAAACTAGCTGTATGTTAATCAACCTTTTAAAAACCTCAGTCTATTCTCTAGTATCCTGTCTAAAACAATGCAGAGGAAGTACTTTCTACTCTGTATTTCTCTACCTCTAATATGAAAGATTGGTGCATCCTTATTTCATCATTTTCAAAAAGGAAAGGAAGCAGCAGCTAAAATCTAGTGGTTCTGAGTTAGTAATAGACCCAAAGACGTTTCATCTGGTCTTTCAACCTCCCTACCTAGATCCTGTCTGTCAACATGTCCTACATAAAATATGATATTCAATCAATGCATATGATTGACAATACCAAAAATAAAGACTAAGGATTGGTTGCTATTGTTGTCCAGCCATATGGTAAACCTCAGTGAACCATATTACTTATTATTAAAAGCATGATGTTTGCTTTGTCATGTACAAAATAGAGGTATCCTACACAAGAAGAGGAACTTAACCCACCTCTCAGCAGTAAATTCAAATGGACAGTTTGAAATTTGTGCACCATTTTCCTCTTCTGAAAAATGAGCACTGCAGTGCCTCAGTGTGAAATGTCTTATACCAAAGTGTGAACACTACAGAAAGCCAGCAGTTGAAGATGAACCCTGCACTAGCCAGAAGGTGGAGAGAAAAGGTGACTAAGGTTAGTTGATGCAGTATGTAACCCTCTGAGGGTTAAAATATAGAAATTGTGGGGGCAAAAGTCAAGGAGGAAGTCTAATATTTCACAAGAGCACACTGCCTCACTCAGGGCTGTAGGAAGCACCTCTGTCTCCAATCTACATGCAAGCTACTGTATTGCCAGTATGGAGATGTCTGGTGTTCAGCTCTGCTCTTTGAAATGGAGACAGGGAAAGAAGGGTGCTGGTCATAGCACCAGATTTTATGTAAAAGTATAGAGGCTTGGCAGGTGGATGTTGCTACCAAAGGTAGCAATTAGCAATTATTAATGATTAGCAATGCTAATCATTAACATTTTTCATCTGATGCTTGTTGGTGACTTTAATTTGAACTAATTTTAAGTTAGCTGGTAACTTGCAAAATAAACTTTAAAATACTGAAACTTCTATTCTTTTTGTGCCACCGTAGAGCTTCATTAGGAGAGATAGAAGCTGTCCTTGGAGAGAAGAGATGCTTTTCTCTACTGCTAGCAAACTGACCTTCATGTCTCTGTGCTGCTCATTATATAACAGTCTGTGATTTCCATTCCTCTCTGTTGCCATTTTTGTTATTAACAGGGTTTCTGTTTCTCTAGCCTTCCCCTACTCTCAAACAGCAGCTGGTTCAGAATTGCCCTCTTTTTAAACTCTGGTAAGAAGATGTTAGTAGTCTGCCTCTAGAGTGATTTGCACTTCAGGAGTGGCTGTTAGAGAGCTGTTCTGAATAGATCAGCAGCAAGTATGAAATCTCCATGCTCCTGAATCTGAGTCCATTTAAGTCAAGTTGTTGCCCTCTGTTTCACGTGCTACTGTTTATTGACCATTTCAATAATACATTCCCTTCTTGTATGTCTTTCTGTCTGGTGCTTTGTTTGCATGCTTCTGTTTTAGGTTGTTGCTGTATATCAGATCTATCAGTATCAACTGAGTTTGTGGCATTTAAGCCACTGGCTGAGTGGTGTCATTCTTGCCACTATAATTCAAGATCTCAGTGTTTTCATTATGTCTTATTTTAGCAAATGGCTTCTAGTTTAGGTCATTCGCTTTTGACAAGATGGGATAGCAGATGGAAGAATTATTTATTTTGATGGAAAGTTGAGAAGGAAAGAAAAAAAAACCCCTTGTTTCAGCCAATTTCTGGATCCTAAGAGGGCATCAATAATATTTATTTTCATTTTAACAAGGGACTAACAGAATCATCAAAATGTACTTTCTAGAGTTTCATGATTACAGATTAGTACAACCTTTCTTCTTTATGTTTTCCGGCTCATTTGCTGAAGGATTCCTCTGCTCCCTAAAACTAACCTGAAATCATTCAAGAAGAAATAAGTTCCTCCACAAACAAGTTCTGTGAAAACAATGAACAATTCACAGAAGGAAGGTTATTTCCGGCCTTCAGGGCTAGGACTAGTCTCTTGTAGTAATTGAAATCCAGACAGTTTATTCATTACTGTACAGTAAGCAAACAAGGGAGATCTTTGTGGGATAAGGGTTTAAAGAGTAAGTTCTTAGAGACAGGGTCTATTTCTTCCTGTATCTTCTGTGGCATGTCTGCTTGCTTCCGCAGTGCATGCATAAAAACATCTGTATAATTCTCAACATGACTTCTTCAGGTTTTTGATAGCAAATGGTCTATAATGTAACTCATGCTGGTTTGCCTTTTAAAAATAAAATAAATATTTTGAACTGACATTGATCCCATTCACTTTGCTGTTTGAGCAAAATGTTACTAGGATATTTAGGACATGGATTTACTGTCTGTGCATGCTATCTGTAATGACCCAGTAGACCAGAACATCTTCAGAAGAGCTGTCACAATCTATCAAGCCAATGATCTGTGAAATA
Organism: Megaceryle maxima; assembly: GCA_024605025.1. Taxonomy (NCBI): domain Eukaryota; kingdom Metazoa; phylum Chordata; class Aves; order Coraciiformes; family Cerylidae; genus Megaceryle; species Megaceryle maxima. The sequence continues at coordinate 7,846 of JANHGN010017294.1, forward strand.
TAAATTCTCTATGGAAGTTGTTATGGGCCATTAAGTAAATAATAATATCTATTTTATAAACTCTATATTATCTTTATATTTATTACAGAATATCAAATTGATATGATAAAATAAAAACCAGCCTGAGCCACCAACTAAGGCTTCTCTGATAGAAAAAAAACCCCTATCATTGACATTTTGTCACACATATTCTTTTTATGAATGTCTGCTGTAAAGTGGCGTACAATTGGTATAAAATGCCAGAGTATACTCTCTATTCTCACAGCATTATCAGCCTAGTTTTGAGAGCAAAATCCTGTCTGAGCTGTCTCAGATAAGTTAAAATAGTCTTCAGCTGAGCTGAAGGAGAAACTTCTTGAAATGTGCACAAAACTCCAAAATACAGCAATTAACAAAACTAATTGCTCTGAATTCTCTCTGAGTTCCCTGGAAGGCATTGATTTTGAGAGTTCCATTTCAAGCGCTGTAACAATGTTTTAAACTATTTAATGTGCTTTTCCCTCTGAGGTACATGGCAGGGCTTTGATCCCCATGTTTTTATGAAGGAGAATCTGAATAACAAAAGTTAAAATCCATCGCTAATAATAATAATAAACAGTAATAATCTAGAAGTTAGGTGTTGAGCCAGATAAACTCTCTCTATAGTCTTGAAAGGAGAGAAACATCCCCATTGGCAGGATTCAGCCTACAAAGGTGTCTGAAGCATACATTTATGCATCTGTTGAGAGCTGTGCTTGAGTTGACAAAGCCTCTTGCCTCTCATCTGTTCCTCCATGTTGCTTTGCTGGTAAATTGGTTTCTACTTGTGGCTAAGTTTCCTTGGCAAATCTAGTTGCTTTGCTCTGGAAAGGTTCCAGAGTATGACCCAACACCGAGGTCAAAATCCAGAGACCCTAAGATCACAAAAAAGGTCTCTAAACAAACATGACAGGGTATGAAAAACTTAAGGTGTTCAGGGTTGTTCTACCACTGGTAGGTAGAGGTTAGTGTGATGAATGCCATCTAGTGTTTATCTGAGGAAGCCCAAGAAGTCTTGAGTACAGCAAATGAGGTGGTAATACGAGGCTGCATGATCTAACTACAGTATTTAAACAATATTTTTAATAGCGGTCTATTTTATTTGGAAGTTTATTCCTCTGATGGCTTTGTAGAGCCCAAGTTTGATTCAGATGTCAGAACTCTGCATGGGGGCTTGGGTTGGGAGAATTATTGGAGGATAGAATTAAGGTTGAAGCAACCATAGGAAAGGTTAAAGGAAAAATAAGCAAAGCAAGCACTAACAGATTACTCGAATCAGCTGGTATTAGCAATGTAGGATAACAGCCAGGTAAATTAATTGAGTTACTATCAGTACTGGGAAGGTAACAATTTCTTTGGTACTTGAAGACTGAAGAATAGTAAATATGGCAACCAGCCTTTACAACAGTGTAGGGGGTCCTCTAAGCTTGATCGCTTTCCCAGGCTAATTAATGGAAAACATAAATGATGTGTGTAAACATGGTAAAAACATGACCTAATCAAGAAGTCTCATCATGACTTCTTTAAAGAGAAGTTCTGCTTTATAAACCTCTTGGCCTCCTTTGGAGGAAGCATTTTGTAGAATGAAGTTAGTAATATAGCCTACTTTTAACTTTTGAGGGGCTTTTGACAAAGGGTTTTAAGGAAACCAGGCTGCCATTGGATATGAGAAATTATCATGGATAAATAAGTGAAAGATGTGAATGGAGTCCAGCAGAAAATGGCCAATGGGGTTCTGCATGGCGGTCTGTTGAGAGCTGTGGTGGTCAACATGTTCACAGAAGACATAGGAAAGGGTATGAGTGTTGGTGATTATACAAAGGTTTGTCAGGACAAGGGTAAACTGAAAAACTACTGAAGAAATTTGCAAGACTGCAAGACTGGCAGTAAAATTGCAGATTCAATTAAATGTAAATTGTGAAGGGAAATGCTGGGGACAGACAATCTAGATTCATATATGAAATGATGGTCTCTGAGCTGACCATTACCATTCAGGAGTGAGACCTGGGGTTGTGATACCTATAGAAATGTAGATATTTTTCATGCTGTGTAAATATTTTGTTAGACAGTTAATTCTTTTTGTAGCCTTTTCATGAATGTATCAGATGGCACTGCCAGTTTGAGAAATAAATCATCACATCTTTCCATCCACAATGGATAATTACCATCATGTAACTTGGAATCTGTTTAGAACATGACTGATTACAACTAAAATTGTATAGCATGACTCACCAGTTGATAATTAGATCTCCCCTCATGTCATACCTAAGTCATGTCACCATAATCTATAATGATAAAGGGAAGAGTGACTGGTTTCATGCTTTTGGCAAGCAGAAGTTACTGTTTTCTAATATAGTCACAATAAGGAAATTGATAAGTTTCTTTTGTTTTGACTTGCATCTTTTTACACCTTTCATTCAAAGAATTCTTGCTGTCCTTTAACTGATTTTTTTTTTTTCCCTTAATTTTCCCCTCCGCTTCCTGTCTTATACTCCTATTTCCCCACTAGCAAACAAAGACAAATGAGAATCAAAAAGGGAGCTATGGCTTCAGTATGGACAGACTTTTTAAAAAGACTTACATGGCAGAATGCCAGCCCAAAATTCCACTGCTAGAAACCACATATTATTACAAGTAATGCAGAAAGAGGAGGTACTGGCGTAAGTGCTGTGTTGAAATAAGGCTGGTAAATGTTAGGGGATCATGTGACATCTCAACAGAGTCTGGATCTAGAGCTTGATTAACCAAAAATACAGATGAATTTAGATCTTGGGTTTTGGCTTCAAGCACTGATAGTTGGTATGAATCTGCATTTGTTTCCAAGAAGGATGGGAACTGTAACTGTAACCCTCGAAGCATTTTGATGCATATTTAATTTAGTTGGTTCTTTTTATCTCATTAGCACAATAAAAAATTTCAAGTAATTTAAAGTTGAATATTGATTTGTGTGCAAATTTTGCATGTCATCCAATCTGTGTTAGAAGCAGTGAAATAGGCAAATGATATTAGTGTATTGAAATATTTAGGCAAGAGAAGCAATGAAAATTAAACAGATGAATACTTAACATCATCAACTTTATAGCTTCTACATGATCTAGCCAATATGCAAATATTTTGTACTCCTGCAAACATGGAGAAAGATGAGCAAGGTGATCCCTTTTGATCCTACTTTCCTATACTTACTAAGAAACAAATCTCAACTGACTGCACCAGTCTTAATCCTGATCCACATATTGAGCCCAGTGGGTCTGCTTTAAGTAGCATGCATGGGACTGCCTGGAAGAAAGGAGCCTTTGTATTTGACTATACAGTTCTCTGATCTGGTTGCAGATTGGAAGGAATATTAAGGATCCTTTTACATCTGACTGATAGCTCAAATGCAGAGTCAGGGGTTTTGAAGGATTAAAAGTTTTTTTTCATAACTAACCTTCAATTGCAATCCCAATGCAAACTTAAAAGATGTATCTACACATTAATAATACTTTAATCATTCCCAGATGCAAATCAAGTTGCATAATTTTTCCATAAATCAACTCTGTTATACACTTTATGAAACTGTGTGTTCAATGCTATTCTCTGGAAAAACTAATTAAAATTGTCAGTTGACAAAGTAGATGAATGATAGTACTTCCCATGTAACACTTATTATAAAATATTTAGAAACTAAAACTAGTACAACAAATATATTGAGGAAATCCACAGGTCAGAGCTAAGGTTATTCTGTAATGATGAAAAATGCATTTCTTTTATGTAAATGTGAATAATATATGAATAATGTATGTTTGTTATGTTGGCAATGTAAAATTTATTATATCCTTTAATATTCACTGCTTGGGTTTTAAGTGCTTTGCTTTGTAAATGATGCAATAGGTAAGTACATATGTGTCATTTAGCAGCCTAAATATTTGGTGCTAGAATGGTGATGTAGTCATCTGCAAAGTTTAGAACTGTTTTAAAGACCCTCAACATTTCGGCGTGGCAGAAATTTAAATCTGGTGGTTTGTATGGGATACTTTGAAACTTTTATGAAAACCTCCATAAAAAGCCTGACAGTTGCAGTAATTGAAAGATAACATGAATTCCACTAGCATTAGTGAATTCCTTTGTGTATCTAACACCTACAAGGAGCTGTGAAGATCTGTTTGTGTGTTTTCTGAGGTTCCTCCTACTGGTCTCATGCTTCAGGGCTGCTGAAAGTAGCTTCCTCTGTTCTGGCAGCTAGTCAAGGGCAAAGCAAATTCTTCCTCCCTGGGCTGGTAGTGAGTGTCTTGGATATTATTTTAAGAGGCATACTGTAGGAAATAACAGAGACTTTCTCTGCAAGGCAGTAGTTCAAAGGTTTGTTGGTCTACAATGTAACAGGTTAGTGATGGAGAGCAGGCAGCTAGCCCAGATCAGAGTCTAATATGAGAACTGAATAAAGTGAAAAGCATATTGTCTGCCAATGCTTTCTCCCTAGCAATGGAGGGCTCTAGGGGTAGTCCTTCCTTTACAACAGCCTTCAAACAGGAATGAATGAATGAATGAATGCAAGCAAGCAAGCAAACAAGCTTATAGCTGCTTAAATGGGAAGGTCACTGGGTTTCCTGTGAACTCCCAGAGACCTGGTACTGCAAGCTCTGGCAGCAAGGTGTGGAGTGGCTCAGTTCCTTAAACAAACACTTTTCCCCTTTTTTTTGGAATGAGAAAGGGATCACTTCCTTGAAAGCTGACATGCCCTTTTACACATATGCCTTTGGGAAATAGCCTAGGTGAGTAGCAGTTGTGAAGCAATGAAACACCTTTAGAATGGTTTAATTCTGATATCTGTCAGACCAATTTAAAAATGCAAAGAGCCCAGTTCACATGACATGGGAAGTTTAGGCCAATACGGAGTTTGCCATGAGGAAGGGCAAGTATGGAAGTTCCTGTTGCCTTGCAGATCCAGCATCCAGCTTTCACCTGCATATTCTGAAGGGCTTTAGAAAAGGAGGAGGCATCACAATTCCGATGTGTGAATGCACATGAAGCTTTAGGAGAGTGAGATGTCTTGTGTGGGGCCAGCATTACAACAGGAATAAAGACCAGTCTCTGCAAACATTTGTATGTGGTTCTAAAAGTTGTCTGTGGGACATGTTTTTTCCTTTTTGAGTTTTGCTTCTCCTGCAAACACAGGTTTTGATGCTGAACAACTGGGCTATTATGATGCATTAGAATTAAATGGATACAGTTTATACAGACTCCACAGAATATGGGGACTGTTTTACAAGTCATTAATCATTCAGTGGGTTGCTGTTTAAAGTTGCTCGCCAGGGTGCCATATGGGATGCTTGACAGGCAGAAATCTGGGGGTTCCTTGTATCAGCGTAAGATACATGCTTCCAGCTCCCTGTCTCACTGAAAACTGTCCTTGTTAGCAAGCTTTTGTCAGGCTAAACACAACTGCATTTTTTGCTTCTAGTCTTGGATTCATGCTGCCAGATAGTACTATAAAGGAAAAGAGGAAATGAATCACTATCTCTAGTAATTTTCATTGTTGTCCTTGCCACTGCATGTCTGCTTCATCTGGATGAACATTCCTATGGGGGAGCTGGTGATCTCCAGACTATTTTGGACTGATCTCCCCTTCAGCCCAGCTTTACCAGTCCTGGATTCCACAGAACTGATTTGTTCAGAGGTCTGCATAATTATGCTGCTGGGCTTAAAATTTTCTCCTGCATTTTCCTCCCATACAGGCCCTGATGATACATCTGACTTATTTAAGCACCTGTCCCTGGCAAAGTCATACTAAACTTCCTCTGGCCTTAAGTGTTCTAAATTCTCAGGCAATGAGTCATTTTTTCATACAAAGGGTTGGAAGGTGGGACACCAGCATCTGAACACCATCACTGAGATACTGAAGAATGCCTCTTGTTAGAAAGTTTTAGCTACTGCTGCATAATAGGAACCATATTTGATGGCTTTCTTATATTATTTATGTTTCCAATTAGAGTGATGATAAAACTTGCATATGTAAATTAAAGACAAAGAGCTGTCCCATTGCAGCATGTCTTAATTTTCTTGGTGTTGTGTGGTGGTTTTTTTGGTTGGTTTTTTTTTTTTTTAATTGTTTTTGTTTGTTTGTTTGTGTGGGGTTTTTTTTGTGGTTTTTGTTTGTTTGTTTTGTTTTGTTTTGTTTTGTTTTTTGTTATAAGTGAGGAAATAGCAGTGTTGATACCAGGTGCAAAATTAAAACAATAACATGAACCTCTTCAATCCCTATGCACTGAAGCAATAAAAGTTACATATTAAGAGGAATTGAATGAATTAGTCTGTACTGATTAACCTCCAGAAAGCATGTCTCATAGACACTTGTAATAACCAGAAAGCTAGAAGTAGAATTCAAAATCAGGACTCATCTCACTCCCCCAGAACAAAGTGGAAGTGTCTTGGGTATTTAAGCTGAAACCTGCATCATAGTGAAATACAAAACTATCTGAAAAATCAATCTGTCTTAGTCCACTGTTGTTGTATATCCATTGCATGATAAAGATATAAATCCAGTACTTCTTACTGAGTCTTAAATCCTTGACATTACAGTAAATGTAATAGTACCATTTTTGGGGTTTTTTCCTGTCAACAGAATGCAGTAAGTTGGGAAGGGAGCATTTCTCATTTTACTGTTGCTTGCTGTTTGCCTTTTGCTGGGATCTGGAAGTCTCAGCAAGAATGACTACAGCCAGCAAGCCATATGTGGTGGCTAGTGTTGCACAGTTGTGTGATTCCTATTGTAATTAACTTGGGTGTTCTTATGTGATTCCTGCTTTAATGAAGTTTTATGTTCTGAGTAGAAGAAAGAGAAAAAGATGTATCCCCATTTCACAGGCAGGGTCTTTACATAGGTCAAAGGGCTGCATCTGAAACTAGAGCTCTTAAGACTGGTTGCTTCAAGATGATCCTCTCTACCCCTGTTTTCAGCCTCCTGTTACAGCCGACAATTTCTCTGATGTCTTTGATGCCTGCAGCTCCCAGGCTAACAAGGTAAGCTCCTATGTAAGCACACTGGGGAGGGGGTGTTCAAACCACCGCCTTATTGGATCGGCTTTCCTATCCCAGCTGAGACAAAGCTGAAGCCATTGATACAAACTTTTCAGAGTGTATATGTCTAAAAGAGGAGGATGATCAGCAATATTCAGCAACCTTCTTAACATTTTCTGACACTTAGTATTAAAGCATATTAGGCTCAATATGTACATGCTTAATTTTCAAAACCTGTTCACACAATAATAGTTTCCAGCATATTGTACTGGAACATTTGTGTGCAGTTAATAGTTGTAAATCTTTCAACAGCAGAACTGTCCACTTTAGTAGTAGCCAGGGCATTTGATCAAAGTTTCCTACTGGTGCCTGCTAAAGCCCCAGACCTCTGCTAGTAGGCAAGGCACTAGCTTCCATTCTTTTGCTCTCTATGGCCATATATAATATGCTGTTTAAACCATTGCTCCAGACAAGATAGGTTGTTTTGAGACATTTGGAGTGAGTCTGAGCAACTTTGCCAGTGGTAGTTTCCTGAGCAGTAGATAAGATTGAGAGCTCTGTGCTATTCCTTTTATCTCTTTGTGTATCCCTGCTGCGTACTGGCAGTTTTCTGGTTGCATTTGCAGACCTACTGCAAGACTCAGCGCAGCTTCTCTTGGTATCATCTTAGACCACAGTGGCTGACAGAGCCCCAGCTCATTTAGCTAAAACATTAAAAGAAGCAAGAATGAGCCAACTGTGTTTTCCAGCTCTGTTTATGAATGTTCCCTGCTCCTTAGGGAGCTGTTGACCCCCCCCCACCTTGACCCCCTTCCCCTAATATTTTAATTTCCTTTAAAAGCAACAAGTTGACTTAGTTGCAGTCAGCCAGTGTGCTAACTCATGTATTCTTTATAGTTTGTATTCTTCTTTGAAAAGGTGAATGTAAGATAGTTTGAATATTGTATGAGATCAGGCACTAAGCCTGGAAAAATAGAGGGGTTTTTGTGCTTTCTAAAATTCAGAGGGGGGACAGTTCAGAAAGCAAGTCTCTTGTAAGTGTGGGAGAAGGAAATAATGTGAAGTGGGCTGGAATTGAATTTAGCCATAGAATGAAGGACTTGAAGGGATGGATCATCCTCTTCTATTTCTTTCTCCACACCTCATGGATTTCTTTTTGCAATGACAGTTTTAAAAGCTGCTACTGCAAAAGCTGAGACAAGCAGCAGAGAGCAGTACCGAGCTGCTTGTCTCTGATGGAAATGGTTGCCATAGGACAACTGGCCCACAGAAGAAGCAGAGGTCCAAAATGCATTGCCAATGTCCTCTCTTTGGTTTGGAAACTGCTGTTGTGGTCTTCTGTTCTCATAGCTGTGCGTGCACATGGGATGGAGAGCTGAGGCAATGGGGACAGTTTGTCATCAGTCACCTCACACTTCTAGGCTTCTTGTTGGTATGAAACCAGGATTTGCTTTTCATCACATTATTCCTTGGTAAAAGCTTTTAGAGCAGAGCAGAAAGGAAGTGAATAATACATATCAAAATGGGGATGCAATAGAGAGAGAGAGATGGGAGGGGAAGGAATGTGTGTTTTAATTCAAAGGTTAAATTACCACTTACAAAGCCATATTTTCTTGTCCATTTTAATGGAAAGTAATCAACAAACATCATTAAACTGATGAGGCTGCCTTATTTAAGATTGAGGCATTTTTTTAAGTGGAAGTGCTGAACAATGTAATTTTTTTTTTAACAAGAGTTTTGTTTTTCATTAATGAAATAAAAATCTCTAGGGGAGGAGGCCATATAGAGTGAATTATATGTTCCAGATTTCTAGAAATTATTTAGTGCCAACATACGCTTTGTGCTTCAGATAGAATAATGAATCTTATGTGATTTAGTTCAAATGGAGTTTGGAACCTGCTTTCCAGGGGTGGGAGGATGGCTGTTCATCAGAAGCTCTAGCAATTTTGCTTGTATTTATTTCTTGCCGCTCTTCAGCATTTTGTCTCTGTGCATTCCCCCATTCTGTATAACACCACAGATAAAGAGGAAAATAAGATGCTTGTATTTTGCTTGTCTACATTGCATTTGCTCCACAGATGAACTGTTTCCCATAAGAAATTATTTTGCATAACTCCCTTAACTCATACTCCTAAATTCACTGGCTATCCTTCAGTGCCAAAACACAGCTCAGGTTCAAATACATAGTGAGCCTAGTTTTATACTGATTGCATCTGCAGGTTGTACACTCTATTACTAAAAATCTTTCAGATGCCCAGTATGATGTTAGTGTTTTTCCTTTAGTGAAAGAGAATAGAAACCTGCAAACTGGTGCCTTGTGAGGTCCAATCTCTCTATCCCTTATCAGGTAGTAAAGGACTTTTTAATTTTTTCTGCACCCCAACACAAAGAATTCAGGAGATTAGCTGTGAACTTGCTAGTCAGCTACTTCTACATCTCTTTATCTAGGTGTTACATTCTTTACACTCTTATTTATATGTTAGAGGGGTAAAGGTGATATATTTGTAAGAGCTCTGACCACTTGAGGAACCTAAACATACACAAGTCTGTGGGACCTGATGAGATGCATCTCAGAGTCCTGAGGGAATGTGGTTTCCAAACCACTCTCCATGATATTTGAAGAGTCCTGGCAGTCAGATGAAGTTCCCTGGTGACTGGAAAAAGGGAAACATTGCACTCATTTTTAAAATGGGTAGATAGGAGCACCACAGGAACTACTGACCTGTCAGCCTCTTCTTGGTGCCTGGGAAGATTGTGGAATGGATCCTCCCAGAAGCTCTGCTAAGGAACATGGAACACTGGGAGGTGATTCAAGACAGCCAGCATGGCTTCACAAATAGCAAGTCCTGCCTAACCAACCTAATGGCCTTCTGTGATGACTACATCAGTGGACGAGGGAAGAGCTATGGATGTCATCTGTCTGGACTTCTGTAAGGTCTTTGACACAGTACCCCCACAACATCCTTCTCTGTAAATTAGATAGATACAGGTTTGATGGGTGGACTATTAGGTGGATAATAAATTGGCTGGATGGTCACATACAGAGTGTAGTGGTCAATGGCTTGATGTCCAGACAGAGACTGGTGACAGGTGGTATCCCTCAGGAGTCCCTACTAGGATCAGTGTTGTTTAATATCTTCATCAACAACATAGGCAGTGGGATCTAGTTCACCTTCAGCAGTTTTGCATATGACACCAAGCTGAGTGGTGTAGTTGACGTGCCTGAGAGATGGGATGCCATGAAGAGGGACTTGGATGAGCTTGAGAAGTGGGCCCATGTCAACATCATGAGGTTCAAGAAGGCCAAGTGCAAGGTCTTGCACCTGGGTTGGGGTGATCCCCAGTGTTAATGCAAGCTGGGAGATGATGGGATTTAGAGCAGCCCTATGAAGAAGGATTTGGGGGTATTGGTGGATGAAAAGCTGGACACAAGCCAGCAATGTGCACTCGCAGACCAGGTGGCCAACCATGTTCCAGGCTGCATCAAGAGAAGCATGGCCAGCAGATCAAGGGAGGTGATTCTGCCCCTCTACTCTGCTCTCACGAGACTCCCTCTGGAGTACTGTGTCCAGCTCTGGAGCCCTCAGCACAAGAAGGAAATTAACCTGTTGGAGTGGGTCCAGAGGAGGGCCACAGAAATGATCAGAGGGCTGGAACATCTTTCCTATGAAGAAAGGCTGAGAGACTTGAGGCTGTTCAGCCTGGAGAAGGCTCTGGGGAGATCTTATTTAAGTCTTTCAGTACGTAAAGGGGGCCTGTAAGAAAAATGGGCACAGTCTTTTAACAGAGCCTGTTAAGACAGGACAAGGGGCAATGGTTTTAAACTAAAAGAGGGTAGATTCAGACTAGATACAAGGAAGAAATTTTTTACAATGAGGGTGGTAAAACACTGGCACGGGTTGTCCAGAGAGGTGGTAGATGCTCCATCCCTAGAAACATTCAAGCTCAGGTTGGACGGGGCTCTGAGCAACCTGATATACTTAAGGATGTCTCTGCTCACTGGAGGGGGGTTAGGGGTGTAAATGGACTACGTGACATTTAGAGGTCCTTTTCAACCCAAACCATTCTATGATTCTATGTGAATTTATACAGATTTAAAAGATTTCTAAGAGCTATGTTTGTAGTAGATTCTGTTTAATGCAAATATGTATTGAAATATCTTCCAGGCTCTATTAGAAATTTTTATAAGATACCCTTTTACAAGTTATCAGTTTAATAGCTAAACTTACACACATTGAGACTCTTTAAGCTTAGGCAAAGGTGAAAGGCTACAGTAATCACCTCAGCTAAGGCCTTTGGACGTGTTTGGCATATCAGTATCTCCACTTTTAGAATGGTGAGTCTTCCCTCCTGGTGGAAGTAGAGGGTGAAGTTCTAAGTCTGCAAGGAGCCTGGAGAATGGATTCATAGAGGCTTCATGTCTCCCATGCAGCTCCATAAATAGTACCCAAATTTGCTCAGGTCTGCTGCTTTACTATTCCATCAATACCACTCCAGAAGCAGACCCTGTTTGTAGCAGATGAGAAAGCCACTTTGTCTTTTCACATTATATGGCATTTCCCTGTTGGCCAGTCTGGTCTTGCTCTTTGATGATGTCCTTGCTACTCAATGCTCAGGCGCTTAATTAGGTAACGTACCTTCACCTTGCTTTCTACTCATGTGCTCTTCTGATGCGCTGTGCTGACAATCTCTCAGTTAAATCTGACAACCATAATCTTCAGCATGAAACCAAATATGAGAACTTGTTTTACCCAGATAACACTCAACACTTTCAGAACAAGCTATGTGACTTTAGCCCTGGCTTGTAATTAAACTCACATCTTGTCCTGCCTTATTCAATTTTGAAAAGGTTAATGCCTGTTTCCCCAGGATCCACAGACCACAGAAACAGCCATCTCTTCACTAGATGAACCACTGAGGTTTATGCACAATATATTCATAAGCTGGGTTTTTATAATATGCATATGTTATGGAAATAAGCTAGAAAAGAATCTGCCTTTAATGCTACGTCTATTTACATTTGCAAAACTCAAAAAGACTTTACCTAAAGAGACTAAGTATCATCTCTCCTGTGCTTCTGTAGCAATAAGCAGTAAGGTTTGACATTTCAAAAACTGCTGGCCTAAAAAGTAAAAATAGATGAAAAAAAAAAAAAAAAAATTCCCAGAGATTTTTCTGTAGGTTAAATGCAATGTGCTCTGAACATCACTATATTTCCAAAGCAGTTTTGTGTGAAATGCAGAACTTTCTTGAGCAAAATTAAACAGGAATAAAAACCAGGTCTCTAAGGAAGATTAACCTCTGCTCGAAGAAAAGAATAGAAACCCGAGAGTATACCAATTCTAGGACTGTGTGAGGAAGCATGTGTTGTATTCTGAATAAGACCGAGATGGGAAGCAATATATGAGTATGGAAAGAATTGTTTGTAAAGAATAAGAAACCATTATTGAACTGATACCAGAACACTTAGGGTTAATTTTGTTGGTGTCTCTTTTATACAAGGGCTTGGATGTGCTTAATAAACATTTCTTCTTAGCAATGATTTGTCTCCCTTTATGGATAGATTTCTCCGAGCAGCCAGCAGCTTGTCTAAGAGTGGAGAAGTGTTTCTGCCACACCATAAAAGCTAAAGTCATCTGCTCAGAGCCAACATATTCTCTGACTTTTCCACTGGTCTTTTTTTTTTTTTTTTCTTTTTTGGCTCTCTGTGTATTCTTGTATGATTTAGACGCAGCAAAAGATAAAATTATCAAAGTCCTTTCAACTGTCATTTTGCTTGCTATACTGCCAGAGGCTGTATTTTGTAAGGCCAGCAGTCAGACCACCTCAGGATCCTGTCTCCATAATTCTCCAGCCACTGATGAGTAGGACAGATACTACTTCCCTAGTAAACTCTGTCTGACATTCTGTTTTGATGTCTTTCTCCACTGCAAGTATATTTTTCATGAAATCAGTGTCATACTTGAATACCCACTGCAGACTACAAGCAGCAGTTTTCAAGTTGCCCTAACAGTGGAAGATTAACAAGAGGAACAGTCCCTCTCAACTCTCAGTCCTGCCTCAACTCTGTGCCACTCCCCTCCCCTTTTTTTGAGATAGTAGTCCAAGGGAGTCTCAGACTTAGAAACATGCAACCTACAGTCTCTCTTCTTCGTAGTTAATTACAGCATCTTGTGTTGATGATGTGAAGTGTTCCCCTCACCAAAAATCAGGTAAAGACATTTTAAGGACACAGTGCATATGGTTTCATGATTTGGGAATTCGACCATCTGCTGCTCACCTTCTTGTGTGAAACCACAGGTAACTGAAATTATTCCCGGAGAATGGAAAGTGAAGGTGTGGAGACTGAATGGGAGCTCTGTGCAAAGACTGGTTTTCTTCAAGGATTTTAGAGCTGTTTCTTCATAGTCTTTTCTCAATCATTCAGTTGCTCCTGATGTTACCTATGCCTGTGTGTGTACATACACACATGTCTATATACAAATAAAATAGGATTTTATAAACTATCTGTGCACATATCCATTGGGAAATAGCTGTCCAAACAAAATCTCAGAGTTTTTGTTCCCTTACCCCCTAACAGAGGCTCAATTGCTTACTTGTTTCCAGATTGAATGTATAGCTATAAACTATATTGAATCTAAATCATATTCCCCAGTAACAGCAATATATCATTTGAATGTAATAGTTATACTGCTGGGATAATAACACCTCATGCAAATCCTAATGTTTCCAAAACCTAAAACGTTCACCTGCAAACAGAATGACAATTCTGTAGCTAATCCTTCCTCAGTATTTGTGGAAAGATTTCAGCAGTCATCGAACGCCTGCCTTAAACCATTCTGTGAGTGGCTTCCCTCGGGTGACTAATTTTCCTTAATTATGATTTTTTATACAGAGGCCTTTTCCACATTTTCACAATAGTATATCATGGTATATTGCATCTGATCATGTCCTAGTCATCCAAGATTTACATTACATATGTATTTGTGTTCTACATAGCAAATGCAGGATGCATTTGGCTTGTATGGAGAAACTGGGATTTTGACCAAAATGTTCTCTTTCTTTTGACTTTAAAAAAAAAAAAAAGAATTCTTTGTGTCTTTAAATTGGGTGGAGTTTTTTTTTATTTTTTCAACTTGGAGTGGTCTGAACAGTGCTGTTGACCTGCTGTGTAATAAGATTCTCTTTTTAATTCACTGATCCTAACTAGATGTCACCATCAGCTATCAATTGCACGACATGTCCAAAGTATGAGAAGAAAGTTTTCTCTTCAAATTTTATATTTTGTAGATGCAGAAAAACTAAGAGGGCTTCAAATTCTGCTTAGAGATTTTTATCTCCAAGGTGTTCTGTACTTAGTATGAAGTCTATTAGGTCCTTTTCATGGTTCTTAACACCATTGTTATGTTCCTGACATATGGCATTCTGGCCCTCCCTGTCAAATGTCTTCTTCCTCTATTATTTGGTTATTACAGAGCGGCTACTAACTGTTTTATTGAGTGACTAATCCTGAATTCCTTCGAAGAGTATGAATGTTCCCCAGGCTTCTTGCTTACCTTTTGTAGCCTTTATATGAAGCACAACCACTCTCCACCACACAGCTCATGGAGGTTCACCTCATTTTGCATGCAGGTAGTTTGCTTGTCTGTGGAGCTTTGTGCTTCTAGTTCTGAGTGAGCTTCACTATACAACATTGAGGTTTATACTTATGTGTACTGCCTTTATAATCTTTCCTGTCTAAACTCTTAAGCTAAATTCTGATTGGCAACTGAATACAGCTAAATTTCAGGTAATTAGACCAGTTTCCTTCTCCCATACTTGTTTTTTTGTTGTTTTTGTTTGGTTTTGGTGTTGTGTTGGGTTTTTTTGTGTTTTTTTGTTTTGGTTTGGTTTTGTTGTTGTTGTTTGTTGTTGTTTTGGTTTTGTTTGTTTGTTTAGTTTGGTTTGGTTTTTTTTAAGGGGATAAACCCCCTCAAGTTTCCAGCAGAAATTAGACCTGTACTGTAAGTCCATTGTCACTGTATTAGAAGAAATCACTAACCATGGAAAAGTTCAGTACAGGCTGAAATTAATGGTGTTACATGTGCTTGTACAGTCAGAGCAAAATAATGGTACATTGTCTCTGCTTCACAACTTACTTTTTCAAACTAGGAGCTGGGTTATAACACTGAGATATCCAGTACTTCACTAGTGAACTTTCAGGTATTTGCCACCTATTCTTGAAAAGTTTCCATTAAAAACGTTTCTTGTTTAGTAAAAGTCATCCATGTCTTCTGCTAGATTTTGTCTGGTAAGTGGCTCTTGGAGTGTATTCAGGGCAGTTGGTGTAGAGATCCTGTATTTCGGCTTTGTACAAAGTTAACTGAAAAATGGCAATGGAGTTGAGAAGAAATGTTGACTGAATTTACAGGTCATGAAAGATGTTTCTGAGTATCAGTATAAGCTTAAGTTAGTTAGCAGGTAACCTGTCTTTCAAAGTACATTTTATACTTCTGAATAGTGCAGGCACTTTTGGAAATTTTGCCCTTTTCTTCGTAAAAAGAAAACTTTCTGATAATTATAGGGTGGTTCTTTCCAAATGTCTGTTAGACAATTACCACATCATATTAACAATGCTAGAATTTTCAGAAATCTTGCAGTTTTGCCAAACTAAAATTAGTGAAAAAGAGTTTAAATATTTTACAGCTGTGCCACATTACACAGTAAATGCATACTTAATAATACAGGATGTACACTACTAATTACAAGGAAAGTTAATTAATTTGCTTTCATGTTAGTTTTTTCTTTAAAAAAACCTTGCTGAATATTTCATAACTTGTGTATGTTTATTTCATGTTACTGCTAACAGCTTTAAGTAACAATGTTTTAACTTGGTAAGGAATAGACTATTACACATTTAACGATAATATAAATGTCCTTTAAGCTAATAATGGTGTATGTTTCTTTTTCCTTAAAACTCTTACAAAATATGTGTGTCCAGTAGTGATGTAGACACTCAGAACAACAAACAAACAACAACAACAAAATAATAATAGTAAAATAACAATCCAAAATCAAACAAACAAAAACCCAAAACCAACCAGCCAAAAAAACCCAACCAACCAACCAAAAAAAACCACAAAAAAACCCAAACCAAAACCCACAAGAAAATGAACAGCAAAAGGAAAAAGAAGTCAAAATAATCACCTCTAGAAATCAGTGCACACTTTTACAGCTGTTAAAGGGAGTGAGACACCAAGAGAAAACAAAACTTCTGTTGTTGAAAGAAAACAGAAGGTCCTGTTACTCTGGCTAGTTGAACATGTATGGTGCTGTGCAAACATAAAGATTTTTGGTAGGTTTATTTTTTTCTATTCTTGAGACAGAAATTGTTTAAATTTTGCTTTAAGTTGATTTGTAGTTGTTAGGACTAATCACTTATTAATCACATCTTTAAGTGTTTTCTTTACCAGAGGTAAATTGAAGTATTTTATTTTCCTGAAATGGAGCCCATAACTCTGCTGGTACCTCTCACAGAAGCCAGCTAAATTCAGATCAGCTTTCTCACTAGACATTGTGGTATTACCTGGGAATGCACATCAGTCTTTCTAACTAGTGTATTCCTAAAAATGTGAGGTTTTTTTTCCTAGCAAAACACAATACAGAATTTCTAATGTTTATAACCTCCGTATTCACCAAATTCATGATGAAAGTTTTATTATTTTCTGGGATTCTCTGTAGTTTTACAAGCTTGTGAGTCTCTCTTAAAATAATACCTACTGTACTGACAAGAAGCATTAAGAATATTATTTCCGAGTGTCCTGGAATTCAGCTGGCCCAGCCTGCTGTGGTTGATGTTCACCTAGGACAAGTCAGGTCTTTGTCGATTTTCCTCTGTCACTGGATTTGGAAAAATGTCTTTTTGCCACTGTAGAGCTGGGATGAAATTCTCGCAACTCCCTCAGGCTTTTTCTTTTATGTTCACTTGTGTTTATGACCATTACTTTTTATAGTGTTGCTTGGAAAGCCATGGCCACTTCTGGCACCCCAATCCAACCAGGAATTTTTCTAGTTATTTTAAATTTCATATCTTTAGGGACTGTGATGTGAACTTCTAACACAAGATGTTTTGGGGAAGAGAATGTCAGCAAAGGCCAATCTGCACTTTATTACTGCTCTGCAATTGCGTCACCTAAATATATAAGGTAGTTTACTTTCTGCAGCGTTTTTACAAAATTCTCATACATTTCTGTCAATATTTCAGGTGGGTAACAGTGGATAGCTGTGGTGACATGTCTAAACATTCATCAAAAATCCACGTCCACTGAATTGTGTGCTGTGGTCAGACATTGTGGAGATAAGCCGTAGAAATTATAATGAAAGTAGATTTGAGATGCAGAATTATTTATTTGTAGCATCTATGTCTTTGCAAATAGGGACAATATTACTCCAGGGAAACTCTGGAGATGTTTATTTGGGCAACTGGTTGAGTACAGTTTTTCTTTCCACCTGTTGCTTAGTTTTGGTGCTTTTTTTGCTTCACAGTTGGAGGAGTTTGGAGCTACGGGGGGGGGGTGTGTGTGTGTTGGGTTTTGTTCTCAATCAAAACTAGCAGTAAATCTACACCTATTTTTGTTGTTTTTTTTCTTCAGGGTTTTTTGTGTGTGAGTGTTTTTGTTGTTGGTTTTGTTTTGTTGGGTTTTTTTGTGTGTTAGGTTGTTTTTTGGTTAGTTTTGTTTTGTTTTTCTTGTTGTTTTCCTGATGCTTCCAGTGTTGGTGATATTTTGCTTAACAAAATCCTTGCAAATCCATTTCATATCCTTCTAAACTTAGGTTGTATTCTTTGGTATACCTTTCAACAACAGTTTGCTGTCTCTCAAAATCAAATGTAAGTAAAAATCAAACTAAGTAAAAAGCACTAAAATTGTTGAGAAAGTCTGAGGTGGAAACTATCAAGCTGTTATGTGATCAAATTTTTACTTATTTTCTTTTTCCCCTTATTTAGGACTTTCAGTATAAAAGAATTCTCCTAGTGACCTGGAAAGCTGGTCATTCCCATCTCTGTCCTCTCTTCTGGAGGAAGCTTCCCAGTTATGGGAAATAGGACCTTAAAATTCTCATGGGTTTTGTGTAGTCTTCCTGTTAATGCTTAACTCCTCTGCTGAGATGGAAGACGTGAAACTGTTTAGCCAAATATTGGATATACTCGCTTCTGCTTTTGTCTAGGGGAGTGGGATGGTGCTTCTTATATGCCCTTCTGCTTTGTTCACCTACTGATTCATGGAGGTAAGGTCATCTCCCTTATTCCTTCTCACCTGTAGGTGGGAAGCATTTTACAAACACTTTTTCATTTGCCATGTGAACTGCATTGGAAAACTTCTCGATTTAAGATTATCAGAGGCCTTAATGGTTAATCATCTTCTATTGAGCCATTTTCTTTGCTCCTGTGAACAGCTCTTGTGTAAGTCTCCACTTTGTCCACTTGGCCCGCTGTTTGCATACTGTGCTATTTATTGAACTGTTGAAAAGCTTTATTATTTATTGCAGTTGTTGTATAGTGGTTATTTTATTTTTCCCTAAATGTGTAGTATTGCCTTGACTTCTGTTGTTTGACAACAGAAAGCTGTTGCAAAAGCTGACTTTTTGGCAAAAATTCTTAATGTCTTTCTTCCTTAGGATATTTACCTGTACTATTTTGAGGTTTCCATGACTGTGACAGTGTCAAAACATTGTGTCAGAGCAGTGTGACTAGACTAATACAGAAATTTCAGTTTGCTTTAAATGACTGCTATTACAAACCTAATTTCATCTGTCTGTGACAAAACCTGACTCTGGATCTTTCTGCACATCTGAGGTTTTTTATCCCAGATCCATCCCAACAGCAGATGAATTTCTTGTAAAGAACCTGGTTAAAACCAGCAAAATTGCAAGATAGTCTTCTGAATATTTTGTATTTTCCATTTAAAAACATGTCTCTCACCTTTCCTTTCCATGAAATGCAGTTCTCTTCAAATTTCTGTAATACCATTTCAATACAGCTTCTTCTGCCAAGTTAACTGAAGACTATTAAAATCATGAAGTGCTTCAGACTCAACTACTGTCAGAAATATCAACACTCCTTTTTCTTTTCTGTGTTCATCCATGCTGACAGACAAAGAGAGAAGCAGTGTTTAAATCTTTCACTTGCCTTCCATGCTTCTGGAAGTTTTGATTCTACTGTTGAGCTTTTAACTGCTCTATTGGTGGAGTTTTCTGTAGTTACTTCAGCTGTAGCAGGGTATGTTCAGAAAGGAGTTGCAGTAAAGAGAAACATACAAAGGCTGCTGTTGCTATCATTGGCTGCTTTCTAACCAGCCTGTATTTCTTAGCACCCAGGTCTGCCTATTAATAGACCACACTCCAAATTATTTAGTCCAGGACTTAAGTTCATTATAAAATCCACCAGAGTTTTCATTAAACACATCAAGGGGAATAATAGTCGAAACTACAGTGTCTCATTCAGTATCCCTTAGCCGTGCCATGCTTCTCTTCCTTTGTTAGTCCCACACCTGTCCCCCAGCAATATACAGGACTGAACCATCCTTCCTTCTTTCTTTGGAGAAATGATTTATTTTTTGAAAGTTTCAAACTCAGTTGGGATCCTCTCTCTGAGGAAACCTCACCTCAGAGACATGCTTTGAATGTACTGTTTTGGACAAAAACTCAACTATTTCATTCTCTTCTTCAGTCCATCTTGTCCCTACAGATTCACACAAATTGCTTGAAACTGGTAACCAGCAAAATTTTATCACTTTGTACACCCAAAACCAGTTCAGCTAAAATGTATAATTAAATAAAAAACATCATAAATGTTAGTTATCTTTTCAAATTTCTCTGTAAAGTGAAAGATGTGAGGTGTCATTTGTCTTCACAGAAGTTATCTAAGTTGAATAATAAAAATCAGAAGTAGGAAAATGGCTATTATATATGAATAATTATGCTGAGTATTTCCCAGTTTGCATATTTGATGCCATATTAAAACATATTGCAATGTAAGCTACAGGATTGAATATAGAAATAATATTTTTAATTAGAAAAGAGCTTTTATTCCACTATTTTAAATTAAAAGAGTTTTTATTCCACCTTTATTCCACTTTCTTATTCCACAAAAGAGCTTTTATTCTACTGCCTATTAAAAAAAAATATTTTTTAGAAATCTGCACTTTATTAAATTATAAAAGTTCAATTAATCAGCAAGAGCCAAATGAGTTCTGTTCAAGCTAATGAAACATAAAACTGTTTGCTCCCTTTATCCATTCATTTCTTTGTGACTGTGCTGCTGTAAGTCTGTTTCAGTATTGGGTGTTTTGTTTTTGTTTGTTTGTTTTTCTTTTAATTTCTTTTTGTTTGCTTGGTTTGTTTTTTTTTTCTTTGTAATGCATTCCAGTCCCAGCATTAAGAATGGAGTTGCAGGAGGATTAGTCCCTCTTGCAGTTAGTGCATGCATAGCCACCAGACTGCCTGGTAATAACAGCTTCCGACAAGAATGGATGGTTATTGAAATAGAATTCTATCTCCTGTATAAATAGTGGGAAATCAATAAATTATTATTTTATAAATTATTAAATCTATATACATAAAATGACCATCCTGGAATTCCTTCTCATTAATTAATTAAATGAGGACACACGCCCATTGTTACCATCTGTCTATTAATTTAATAATTTATTGAATAATGGATACTGCTAATACAAGGTTGATATCCATCTTCACTGCTCCTCCAACATTAATGAGCTTGACACTCTATCAGTCTACTCCACCTTTTTGGCAAATGTTTGTATTTAATATGGCTGAGCAGAACATGTTGTCTGGATTTGTAATTTGGCATGTACTTAATTTCTGACAATTTTTGGTTCTACACAAAATTTGGCTTCACAAAAGGCACTTTATTTTTAAGCAGAGAGTGAAAGTGAGGTTCTAAAATGGTGCCATTGTATGAAGTAGAGGAGAGGAACAACACTGATGTGTTTATACAGGTCAGCTAAGTAACCCACTGTAAAGCTGTAGACCTGCTGGGAAGAACCAGCAAGTTCTCGCAAGAATCACTTAGTAGATAACCTAGTCTTGAGCTTGATAGTAGATCTCCAGATTTCTTATTAACTCTTCGTATGTGATTGAAAGAGTTGGTGTAAACTCTCTTTCCCTGTTTCTAAAAAAGGAAAGAAGAATTTCTTTCATTTTTTTCAAACTCTGTTGCATTTAGGTTTTTGAAAACCCATGTACTAAATATTATACATCATTCCTAGTAAGGATGTGGCCTGTTTCAGTTTCTTTTTCTTATCCAACTTCCCAATTAAAACAAGTTTAAGTAAAACACAGCAATTCCTGAATTTAACAAAAGTAGTTGCTGTTATTTTCAGTGCTCTGAAAACAAGCACATCATTAAAAGCTAAATCAGATTAAATGAACACTTGC
>JANHGN010017295.1:0-15499 GCA_024605025.1 Megaceryle maxima
GGTAATTAAGTAACAGTTTTAAAATATATTATTTAAAGTGGCATTCTGATTCCTCCAGTGTTTTGTTTACCTCATTATTATTGCTATTTTTGGCTTTGTGAAAGCCAAATTTATTATTGGAAAGGTTAACTTTCAACAGTGTGGAAGTCTGTCATCCATGGGCTAGAGGTCAAGCCAAGTCTTAATTTTTGCATATAAATATACTCTGCATGCCTGCACTCTCAACAGATTCATAAATAATAAGAAGTTATGAGCTAATAAATTTAGAGTGTGTTCCCCCCCAAAAAAATAAAATTAGGAGACTCTTTCAGACACTACCTGGAAATATGTAATTAAATTTCTTGTTTTAAGAAAGCCATCAGACTGTAAAGCACAAGAAGTATCACTAATTGAGAATGTTTGCATTAACTTCATATGAAGAAAAAAAAAAAAAAAGCCTAGAACAGACTTATTAGTGCTAAATTTTGGAAATAGAAGAATTACAGTGCCTAAGTTATGAGGTAGAAACTAATTCTCAATATATCTCTGAAGTCATAGCCAAATACAATGCAACTGTGAACAGTGAGGGACTCTTAGTACAGAATAGACATTTTGTGTCTTGCCTCCTGAGATGAAATGGGCAATATGCCTCACCAAAACTAGTGAAAGAAATGTGTTGAGTGACAACTTCACAATTTCTTCCAGGAGACAAATCAATTATATAATTATGAATGTGAACTCTCTGTAGACTACCAGATGCAAATTAGGTTTCTAACCCTTGGCCAGTCAGATACTGCTCTGAATTTAAAAAAAAAAAAAAAAAAAGCAAATGTTCCTCTTTGTCTAAAACTGTCAGAGAGTTAGGGCCTTCTTCCAGAAAACTGCCTGAAGACAAGAATCACATCATATAGAAGAATTCAGCACTACTTGCCAGAGTGACTAAATCTGAGCCCCTGAACTTAAACAGATTTTCCATCAACAGAAAAAAGCCTTCTAGAAATGTCATTAAGATATTGAGGTGTATATTACAGAATCACAGAATTACTGAGGCTGGAATATACCTCCAAGATCATCAAGTCCAGCCTATGACCCAACACCATGACATCAGCTAGACCATGGCACTAAGCGCCACATCCAGTCTTTCCTTAAACACCTCCAGGAATGGCAACTCCACCACCTCCCTAGGCAGTCCATTCCAGTGTCTAATCACCCTTTCCGTGAGGAAGTGCTTCCTAATATCCAGTCTAAACCTCTGGCACAGCTTCAGTCCATGCCCTCTTGTCTTGTCACTAGTTGCCTGGGAGAAGAGCCCAACCCCCACCTGACTACAACTTCTTTTCCGGTAGCTGTAGAGAGTGATAAGGTGCTCCCTGAGTCTTCTCCAAGCTGAACAATCCCAGCTCCCTGTTAATCTGGTATGGGCTTGAGAACAACCTTAGCATTGAGTTCAGACCCAAGTGTGGATTCCTTTGTTCTATTCCTTCAAATATTAATAATTAATTAATTAATAATTACTTCTGCATCTCAACTGCATCTGCTGCTGTTCCATGAATGAAACCATCCTAAAAACAAAGTATCTCCAAAGACATATTCTAATGGTGATTACTCAAATCAAGAGGGCACTCAACATGTATTCATGTTTTACATTTTTACATTCAGAAAAAGTGTCTGTTTTCTCTTGTATTTAATGAACAAAAATATCTTTTTTAGTTAGCTCTGGCAATAAGGCAGGTCATATAAAAGCACCTTGGAAAAAAAAAGCGTTAATTGAGGAAGTTATTAAGTGCTAGACTGTCAACTTAAACAAACAGGCCATGTAGGGTAAGAGCAGAATCTGACTTCTATCTGCTCTCACCAATCAATACTGAAAATATATTTTTAAAAGAAAGGCCAAGAATGAGAGTCATCTAGTATCATTCTTATAAAATATGACAAGGCTATTTTTGAAGTACTTCTGTAGAATTAAACCATCTCAGGAAGTGTTATCTTTCATTTATTATTTCCTACTTAGTAATTGGCACATTACAGTCAGTTTAAATCCAGTGAGTGGTTACAAATACTAGTAAATGTTTGAAACCTTCCCTTAGGTTGTCTCATTGGTAAAAGCACGAAAATCTTAGATAGAAATTTTTTTCCCTCGTGGCTCAGTGAATCTTTTAAAAAAAGTATTTTAATTTTGAAAAAAAGAAAGGTTAAAGAAAGGTTGAAGTCCTCTACATAACCTCTCCAAATATAAAGCTAGAAATTTACTTTAGTAATTTCCTGAAAGAAATACATTCAGAGATCCCATCAGATACAAACTGTCTTTGCCTTTAGTCTAGTCAAGTACCTGCAATTTTCCTTCTAGGTCAAACAGTAGGATGTTCGATTTGAGGCAAAATCAGAACATTTCTTTTGGCTAAATCTTGAATTCCTGAAACTCTGCTGTGCTATGTGAACACCAGGAGCTATATCACAGGTTTTGTGTTCATTTATGAGTCCAGTTTAATGTCAGATGCTATCATGCTGATGCCTAACTTCAGGAAGTTAACTAGAATTTGGCAGTTACTTAAGACATTAGATGGTATCACATGGTATTAAAAAAAATAAATTACCAGTTTTAAATTAAGCAGCTGTAAATCTAGCTAACAGAGGTAACAAAGCTGACACTAAGATAAGAGAAATTAGGGCTATTTTGTAAATATAATCTAAGAACTAAATGCATAACATCCACTAAAGGTATTATTACAGTTTCTATGAAACTTCAGTGTCAATATTCTGTTAATGAAATTTTCAGATGCTTTATAACCTTACAATTCCACTGAAAAGCTTTTCTTCTCCAGTAGTAAGTTATTAAATGGGACTACTTGGAGGAACTACCTCAAAATACTGCAGACACATGGGAAGATCTACTGACACCATGGTTTTCACACTGCCATTAGACTTCGATAAAACCCAAACCTGTAAATGTGTAACTTCTGAATGTGACCAATACAATCTTATACAGGCTCCAGAACTTAGCAGTGATGTGAGAAACTAATCGGTTATATACAAGTAAGCAGAATATCAGTGTTCAGACCTATACCCACATCTTTATGTTCTCTCAAGTATTATGGACAACTAAAAATAGTATTTTTTTTAGTATTTACTTATTTTAATCTAATGAGCTTCTGAAACTTCAGAGAATAATACATTCCCTAATGAAACATTATCTAGCTCTATTTAAGGCTAAAGTTATATAGTTGATCTTAGCCACAACTAGTTTTTAAATTGTATAATTTAATTGTAGTTTGAGTAGTTAAATGAGTTTACTAGGATGTGAGTGAAATGCTACAAACACTATATAAATCTTTTTCTTCCACAGAGTTTCCCTATATCATTTTAAGAAATTATTTTGTTCAATAAATGTTATCAAACAAAACATTTTTCAACTATGTCTGCTGAGTTGTATCAAGGAACAACAGCATATTTCTTAATACTAAGTAGAGTCAGAACATACACTTTATAAAGGCAGTGCCACAGTGAAGAATAATGCCAGCAGCAAACAATGGATACTTTCCTGTTACTCAGATAAGTATAATGACTGACAATAGATTTAATTTATAATCATAAACTTGGAATATATGTGTTAATTTAGTAAATAAACCTGAAATAGCAGCATAATCCCAAGGGTATAACATTACATGATGTTATCACTATTATAGTGAAATTATCCTGTTGACATATTCTCATCGAGGGTAACTTTCAGTGAACAGTAAAAATTTACATTTACTGAAGCACTTATTATAGGACAAACTAAAAGAATAAAACACTTTTTATGCTGTTTTGCAGATGGAAAGGGCCCAATTAATTTTTTATATCAATAGGGTGATCGTCTTTTGACTTCAGAGAACTGTCTGTATATATATGTATATATAGCGTGTAGGAAAAAAAAAAGTATGATGTGCTTTATTAGGAATTCCTTGTTTTTAAACACAAACACAATATTTTTTAACATTTTATATATTCATTGTCAAATTATATTATTTTTGCAACCAGTGTTTTCGATCTATCTCCAAACCATGCTGTAGTTTACAAAGATTCTTGATGGAAAATGACTCATATCCTTGCCCAGCAGGGTTTCTTTTTACAAGATACATTTAATTAATCATATGTGTTACCTTTTTTATATCATTGAACTGATCATTCTCATCTTACCATGATTTGAAAATAGAGTTTTATAGATTTCAGAGCAACAGATGCAGAATGTATAATGAAGAAAACATTTTTTGTTTTCATTCTTTAAATGATATTTCCAGGGGTCCACAGATCTAGGAGGGTTAAATCTTATTTAAATTTAGTTTAATTTCTGAAAGGTTTTGCTTCTCTGCAGATTTAGAATTAAGCATAGTAAAGAATTATAAAATACATAACCTTTACTATCTAAAACAGATTAAACAAAATTTGTAATTAATAATCATTACTTCATTGTTAAATGGCAGCAAGGATTACTGTTTATAGCCATATTAATGTTCATGGAAAATGTCAAAGTATCTAAATGTCAAGCCATTTTCTTCAGGTTTCACCCATTCTTCCATTCTAATACATTACAAATTGGTCAAGCACTTAAATACCAGAAAGGTTGCTGAGACATCAGGATGATCCTATGCTAACCTATTTTTCACATGGCTTGAATGTGCCTGGTGTAAAGAAGTATTTAAAAAGTTGCAAAGCTGTGTTCAGCTATAAATAACATATTTGAACAATTATACTGTTGTTAAGTACAGATCATATAAATACTTCAATCTAGAGTATTTGTACAAAGGATTTTAATCAATTCCTTTATGTTTTATCTCTTGGTATAATATTAGATTACAATTTAAAAGTAAAATGAAAGGAACCAGTCATGCTGGTCTCATTTCCTCCATTGTAACATTATACTGGAGAGATATGAAGTCATTTCTTCTTGTAAACCATTCATAAATCCTGTAAAAAAAAAAAAAAAAAAATCTAAGACCTATCTGCCCATATTTTATAATTAGGCATATAATTCTGAATTTATTATTCATTTGCTGGTTTGCTCAAATGTTCAAAGTTGCTCAAATGTTCAAAGAAATAGTGCAATATATCAGCTGGATGGATTCCTCCATCCATCACCCCCTGGCACAGAACCTAATCCCCTCAGCTTTTTAAAGATCCTGAAGATTACCATTTATCTAGACTTACTAAGACAGGTTATGATAATCACTCCAAAAGCCCAGTCCTCCAACTTGACCATTCTTTTCAAGTCAGCATCATTAGAGCAGAAGCATTTCGACGAAGTCTGCTCCTTCACACAACACATTTTCTTCCATGTTTTTACTCCCATAACATAGCCAAGTATTTTATTTGTCCAAAATTTAATGCAAAAGGAAAATATTAATTAAGAAGAATATGAAAATGTTCACTGGATGCTAAGGGACTGAGTATTCCAAGGGTCATACAGAAAATGATCACTCTATGTCACTGTTTCTTGATATATGAAGTTTTCTATTATTGAAGTGAAACATTCTTGCTTATTAGCTCAAGGATAATTTTATGGCTATTACAATGCTTTTCTAATTCTTAAACTCCTTTTGAATTTTTTTTTTTTTAAGTCCCATTCCTTTCAAGATGAAGGAAAAGTCTCCCCTTTACAGAGTGTGAGGTATGGCTGCTAGGCTATAAACACACAAAAGGAGATCATGAACATTTTCTTCAGAGGCAGCCATTTTCAAGGAAAAATCTGGGCATATGATTTTTCTGTGGATTAAGATACTGTACTATTTCCTACACTGTCTCAGGAGAAACTGGAAAACTGGCATAATCAGGTAAGGTCAATATTTGGAGGTTTTCAGCTATGAATAATTCTTTTCACTGACTGAAGGTAGACATTTGCCATTTATTTATTATGAATAAAAATTATTTTACTTGTTAAGAGTTCGAAACTAACAGGACTTCATTCCAATTGAGAAGGTGGCATGATGTGGTACAGATATTGCTTTGAATGATTTTGGCTGCATCCAAAGCTTGGGATACATTCAATACATTCCAAAGGAGAAATAAATGAACTACATTTTCTAGGGAATAACAAGTACTTGTATGAGCTTGATACTTGAATGAAGAAATTTCACATAGAGATCCAAGTACAAACTTGCTTTAGGACCAAATGATAAACTCAGTCTAAATAGGAAAGATATTTATTTTTCTTCTCCTCAAAGAATGAGATCAGAATTCTAGAATTACATAATTAAGATGGTTGTTCCAAGTACTTGTGAACTTGAAAACTGTCAACTTTAGGTATATTACTTGCTCATCTGAGGCCAGAACAATACTTATTTATCTAAAGATAAGGGTTTCAAAGAGCAGAGTATAGCCTATTGCAAATCCTTGCAAGTTTCTTTGCTCTTCTCTCAGACCATGACAGCAGCCAAAGGAGTCAAAATATTACAAAAATGATGGACACATGACATTTTCAAGAGAAAAAAAGAGAAAAAAAAAAAAAAAGAAGTGAAGGAATATTTAGATTTTTACAAAGAGGTTAAGAAAGATATGGACTATGCCAGAGAAATATAGGGTCACCTGAGTGGTAGTGAATGTGTTAAAGGAGAATGGCAAAGCTGCTGAATAAAAAGTCTGGAAACAGCCTATTTGCTGCTGCTAGACCTAGTTTGCTTCTTTTATTTGTTCTTTTCATTCAATCAGTCAGTTGAAAAGTCAGTGAGATAGAAGCTACTTAGGGATTTTTAAAACTGAGAGTGAACCAACCTACATAAGTGAATATGTGAGACAGATGAGACATGGAATTTGACAAGTACAATATTAAATAAATGTAATTTATCCATATAGCATCAAGGAGCTTCTCAAAGCAAAATTTTGATTAATGTTCATGACTCAAAACACCTTTGAAGAGTTCCAGGACAATTAAATAGCTATGAGTTCATAATGTGTCCAATATTGTAAATTGCCCAATAAAGCCAGTCTGAAATGATTAGGAAAAAAACTAACTTCCAAAAGGTATAAGAGGTACTGGAATTAATATTTTATTCAAATTCTATGTTCCTTGACCTAAAATAAGTCTGAAAAAATCCCAGCTCAAAACTTTCTTCCAACAGTATCTAATAACCTACCATCACTACCCACCAACCTATTAGCACTACCTGAATAGAAATTATGGCAAGACTTACAAAGATAACAGTATTATATTTCAGATCTCTGCAATGGTAGGCAAGTTGCTATACAGCTGCAGTATTTCTCTTTTAAACTGAATGATCATTTAAAAATAATAATTAAATAGCCCTTTACAATGTAATAGAAGTAACTATAGCTGCCTCATCTACAACTTTTTCAGACCTGACATTTTCTATCCAATATGTTTTCTGATGCCCCACAGCAAAGAAGAGAATTTGAACCTATTTTAGTTTATTATACTATAAACAATTCTTAAATATGTTTTTGAAGTTTTCCAATTCAATTATGGTACATTTCTGAGGGGAAAAACAAAACAAAACAAAACAAAATGAATATAGAATAGAATGAGTTGCAGGATTTGGATCTTAGAGCTGTAGGATGCAAAACTGCTCAGTGAATACTAGGAGAGTCAGTCAAATGTGGAATGTCACAGAAGTGCTTTCTCCTTTGTTGTTTTTCTTGCAAGCACTGTGTACCTGACCCACAAGAGGGCATCAAAGGCAACAAATACATTAATTGTGCTGTGTTAGATCAGATTTTTTTTGTTTCTTTTTTAATTACTATCACTCCAAATTTAATTTTGTCAGATTATTTTGTAATGCATTCTAAGAAGCTGAAATAGGGCAAAGAAACTGTTTCTAAAAGCTAATATAAATGCAAGATCCTTTCAGTTTCTGTTTCAAATGGGGATGTTGGAAATCTTATAAGACAATCTTATATTCTGTCATATATAATTTGCTTAATTTGTTTGATACCTCTTTTTGATATGGATGCTGAAAGATAATATTTTCCAGTATGTTTAAATGTATCCCATCATACTGTTCCATACTTATCATACCAATACCTCCACTAGCAGCAGACAGAAGAAACAAACTACTAAACAGATACTGAATTATCATGTATCCTTCAATTTATAAAAATTCTGTAAAAAATAATCAAGAAAATTGATTTCATTTTTTTCATCAGTATCAGACAATGTAAAGGACAAGTTAATACATTTATACTGGATTTATGCATTTGACATTCAACTCAGCTGTTTATTTTCACAGACTTGTTTCACTTCATTTATAGAGACAACAGAACAACACTTAGAACTTCCATCAGCATTAAGTCTGATGTTTCAGACTGATGCTGAGATACCTTTTTGTCTTTGACCAGTCTTCTCATGTGAGGCTATGGTTTGTTTCCCCTCCTCTCACTGAAAAGAATAATACAAGCTTCTTGGTGTAAGAAAGGGTTAAAGAATATGACCTCTGAGGGCATTCAGCTCTCAGCTGTGAAGGGACACACCAGCCTTTTAACATTAACCTTCAAAAAATTTGTGTACAGTATATGTTTAGGCCACTTTAAAAATAATAATAAATAAATAAATAAATAAAAGTGATGCTAGAATGTTTGAAAAAAAAGAAATAACCACTCAGGACAAATGATGGTTATCTCAGTCTTGATCTGTTTACATGTGTGCACTACCTTCATTCAGAAATGGTGTAGTAAAATCAGACATGCTGGTTAAAAATCACATGGATGATAACTGTCTTTGGAACAGGAAATGAGGAATCATTTCTTCTGAGGACTATTATTCTATTAATGTCTTTAGGAGTAACCTTAGTAGTACCCCAATGAGTAACCAAGAACTTGTGCACTGATTCCTATAACTATTTAATGGTTAGTTTATGTATTCATCCTGACATGACAGAACCTCGGTGAAAGGAAAACATATCAATCTCAAAAAGCCCCTTTCTTTGTCTTCCCCAGTACAGGAGGCTGTAACTTCAATATCGTTTCTTGTTTCTCTGCTACTATCAGTGTTACTTCTATGCACCTCTAATACAGATGAATACTTCAGAACTTTATTTCAGATTATTCATCCATTGTGCACTTGGCCAATGGAAAATTAAGCCCACCATATGTGATTTGAGTTCTTTCAACACCTTAGATTTTCACTGTCCTCTTTTTCAATGTTTAAACTTACCATTTATACTGTACAGTGCATTTATACTGTACTGTCCAGTTGTACCTTACCGTTGCTTGGCTAGTTTGTTGTTTGCACATGTGAATATAAAAATAAACATAGGTTTAGTGACTACATAATTTAAAAAAAAACAAAGAAATGACATGATTTTGAACCTACTTGACTGATAATACAGCTAGCATACACAGAAGTCAAAACAAAATCATATTACGTAGCCTTTGAGAAACAATTCGGCTTCTAAAGAATAATAAATGTATTTAATGTCCTATTAGGCAAGGGTATTCAGGGAAAAGCACCAGAATCATTCAACAAACAGTGATTAGGTAGCACAATGAAGAACATGAAATACTTTTATTCTTTCTTCAAAAAACTGTTTTGTTCTTATTTATGACTTTCCTCAGGGAAAATGTGTCCTTGTTGCATATTCCTTTTTAAATGCCCAGTAAAACCATTACGACACCTGCAGTAGAACAACTTGACTGGTTTATGCCTACACAGATAGAACCATGGTGCTGTAAATCTTAGAACTGCCAAACTGTCCACACACACTATGCTGGAATTGCCTGCGATCCTCCGTTATTTGTCTTTAAATATTTTATACTTCTGACACAAATCCAACATTGCTTGCTTGGCTGGATGATGTTTTCAGATTCCAAGGTCTTTTGCTGTGACTAGTAGTTCATGAACTTTGTACAAAATAATTTTCTAGCTCTGTTTCTGGTTATATAACGTATTTTATAAAAGTGCTTTTTCTCAAACATAATTTGGAGATTCTGACATAAACATGTTAAATGTCAACTAATGAATGAAACTGAAAGAGTCAGGTAATCCTGAATTCTTGTTCCCATTGGTAAAGCTGTTACCTTTCTCATCTGTCATGTGATTGTGTAGAAAACCTAAAGGTCAGCAAGTGATTAGCCTTCACCCCAGTGAATGAGCCTAAATGTAAATCTTGGTCTACTATTCCATCTGTCCCAGCTCTCTCAGCCATTCCTCACAGGAGAGATGTTTCAGTCTCTTCATCACCTTTGTGGCCCTTTGTTGGACTTTCTCTAGTATGTCCATGCCTTTCTTGTACTGAGGAGCACTGAATTAAAATAAAATAAAATAAAAAAAATCATATAATCCATAAAAGACTATGTTTATTTCAAACTGTTTATCTCAGTGTTCTTCACTGCACTTACATACTATCATATTGTCTTCAAACAAACTGACTGAACTCTTAATGTACTTTTTGCTCCACAATGCAAACAGGTATTTGTTCTCAACTCTCTTTTTGTTATTTAGAGACTATCTTCTAAATTCCAACATTACCCTGGGTTTTTTTCATGCTTCATTCTAACTTGT
This sequence comes from Megaceryle maxima, assembly GCA_024605025.1. Classification (NCBI taxonomy): domain Eukaryota; kingdom Metazoa; phylum Chordata; class Aves; order Coraciiformes; family Cerylidae; genus Megaceryle; species Megaceryle maxima. The sequence goes on from JANHGN010017295.1 coordinate 10,466, forward strand.
GCTTGTACCAGGCTTGTCTCTTAGTTGAAATAACTCCGATTAGTGGTGTACTTTATGAGTGTATTTATAACAGTCAGATCATCCCTCAGCCTTTATTTTGGACACAGCATCTTTTATTCTGCTTTTGTATGTTTTCTCATACATTCCCAGACTATCCCAGTCTTTTTCTATATTAAGTTGTAGAAATGGTATACATAATTGTATTTTTTTAATTTACTAAGTATTACCGTAATTGTACTGCTAGTACAATTCTTAAAATCAGTAGGAATTGTAATTACATTTACTTATCCTTACATTTTTGCATAATATATCTGATTTCACATGTCTTATGACTTTATTGTGTAGTGATATCAACAAACAGCTGTTATTTTCTCAGTCATTTCCAGATTATTAGATCCCTGCTTATAGCAGAAATCTTCAGTCTCTGTTCCAGGACCGTGTACTTTATGTTATTGCTTTTAAATTTGTTATTATGTTCCTTCAATGTCATCATTAAAGACATTATAGACTTCTTTTATAGTAATAATATCTCCTAAAGACCTTTTCAGCAAATAAAGTTACTTTTATGATAAAATCATTAATGAACATGTTAAATCAGCCTACATTGTTTGGGAAATTCCACTGTTTAATTCCCTGATGACTAGAAGTTCCTTTTTGTCATATGCTCTTAGTTACTCTACCTGCACTGTGTTAAAGTGCTTCCACCTTAACATTTTCCCACATAACATTGAGTTAAAATCGTAACTTGAAATAGGAGATGTTTTCTATTTCCCAAAAAGCTTATAAACCATATTGGTTTCATTTAGCATAATTAATTTTAATGCAGACTTGCATAATGCCTCTCTTCCAACTTATTTCTCTTTCCTACCCTTTTTCTTCTAGTGCACACTGACAGACCTGACCCTAGCCATTCTTTTCTCTTCTTACATAGAAGCTCTCCCTTGTATTCACTCTACAGAGGTACTGATAAGCACTCATTCATGTCAGCATGAGTGATTGATTGATCTATCTGTCCATCTGCCCCACACACATGCATTCCTTTTATTCTGCAAAATTCTTTTTAATTCTCCATATGTTCATCTAATAATTTACAGCAATAATTCTACTATGTATGTTAGCCATCATCTCATGAAAGTAAGTTTTTCACTGTCTTGGTACTTTCAGCTGTGTCTGCTGAATGTCACATTCATCATTTGCTGTCAGTATAGGAATGGCAGGGAGCATCAAAGGCATGAGAGCTGTGAGTGATAAGATGGCCAGCAGGAACAGGGCTCCATCCCACAGCATCCAAGCAAGAGCACAGCTGTAGCACAGAGGCAGTAGCCATATTAAGCAGAGAGTCCAGGTCAACAGGCAAGCCCTATTGATGGGACAGGTCTGGGGTCAAGCCAGGAAGTGAAGCCAGTGAGTCATGGTCAGGTCCGGAAACAGCAACAGGGATCAAATAGTCCCATGGTCATCAGGCAAGCCCTTAATACTGAGGCACATATATAGTCAAGCTGGTTAACTTCTTGTCAGTCTGCTGGTCTAGGCCAGGGTCCAGACTAAAGAGATACATGGGTATGACTGCATTACCATTGCAAAGTGGCTTGGGTTGGGATGAAACTGAGATCCTCTGCTTAAAAGCAGCTTCCAAGTGAAAGAATAGGGAGCTCTTCCTGAGACTTTTTAGCAGAGTAGCTCAGTGGGGTCTTCCTGAGGATTCTTCCAATTAGTTTTTTCTCACAAGATGTTGAGACGTCTGAAACAACTGTCCCTCATCAGTAAGCTGGCCTTAAAGCTGGCCAGTTGAACTCTCTACAATGGTGTTCTGGGTCTGGCTGTAATGGAGTTAATACCTATGTTTTAATTATTGGAATTTAATTATTTGAAAGCACTGCTCAGTGCTTACACTGTATCAAGTCCTTTTCTGCATCTCACACCACCCCACCAGTGAGTAGGCTGGAGGTAGACAAGGAGTTGGGAGGGGAAACAATTGAAACAGCTGACCCAAACTGACCAAAGGGATATTTCGTACCATATGATATCACGCTCAGCAATAAAAGCTGGGGGAAGAAGGAGGAAAAGTAGATGGTCAGAGTAATGGCATTTGTCCTTTCAAGTAACTATCACGTGTGAATGCAGCCCTGCTTTCCTGAAGATGGCTAAACACCTGCCTGACAATGGGAAGTAGTGAATGTATTCTTTATTTCACTTTTTGTATTTAACTTATAACTGTACTGGATATAGAATGGAAGATATGAAACAACTACTAAATTAAGAAAAATTAAAAATTAAGTCAGTAGAAAAATGGATGGTAGAGGACAAAAAAGGACAAAATAATAAAGGACAACATTTTAACCTGTCAAAGTCAACTATCCCAGGCTTTTTTTTAAAGATTAGGTGAGATTTTGAAATGCTTAGAGAGCTAAATGCTACCACAATCTTTCACTGTCATTTCAATCATCAGTCTCTTAACAATTCCTCTAACAGATAGGATAATCCAGAATTGTTTGTTTTATTTCATGCTCTTCTTAAAAAATGAAGCATTGTTAAATAAATACAGGTAATTTTCTTTAGACCACACTAACATTAGTTTTAATTTCTTGATTAATTAAGATTCTTAGTTAAACTATGTTGTCAAAACCCATACTATAACTGAAATAATTTTCAAATTAGTTCTGAAATAGCTTATTAATCAGGCATAGAAATTATTTAATTTCTGTAATTCTAGATATAGACAAAGTTGTTTTGTTTTGAAATGGCTTGGAAAAAGAAAAAAGGAAAAAAAGAAATTATATTTTAAAGAAAGTTTTTTTTACCTTCAATTTTTTTTTTCAAATAATGTCAGAATACCTGGATTACTTGTTCTTTTTTTTTTTTTTCGTAGATTTGAATTCAGAAGTTTCTATTCCAAAAATGAGTTGTTACTATGTTTACTGAAACATTTAACAATTTCTTATTCCTTTTTAATTTCAATCATAATCTATTTCGATGGGACATTCTTGGCTGTCTTATCTATAGCAAAGTTAGTGCTTATGACATTTTAATGATTTTATAATCTATACTCACAAAATTGTTCAGAATATGATAGCAGACATAAGCCTGCATAGAGACTTACAATGTAAAGTGCAAAATTCACTTTTTTCTCATGGAAGACCATAGGGAAAAATATTTAGTTCCAAGTCAAAGGACATTTTTTTTACATGGTTTAAACATTTATCATCTTCCTCCTGAAAAAAAAAAAAAAAGGTAAAAATTACTGAAATACTGTTGTCTCCATTAGGTTTGAGAAAGGCAACTCATCAGAAAACAAAACAAAACAAACCCAACAAAAAACAACCAACCAAAACAACAGCAACACCACAAACATATAAAACCAAACCAAACAAACAAAAACCCAAACAAAAACAAAACCAAAAAACATCTCCAGGAGAAGAACAGATGAACAATGAATATATTTTGTTTTCTTTGCTGTGATTTGAGCTGACTCATGAGGAAATATTTTTAGCCAGAGGAAGTGTAAATTTACTCATTTTCTGTATTATCAAATGCACTTTATTTTGAAGAGTGAAACAATTGCAATTTAGGAACATGAACTAGCTGTTAAATGATCAAAATTAAAAATATTTCCTTTCTTCAGTTATTGAGGGTATTTCTGTTCTTTGAAAGATTTGCCTTTCATTTTGTAGCAACATTCTTACAATGAATTTCCAAGTTGTATGGCTACTGGAAATGTGTAACAAAGGTAACTGAGTAGAATCTCAACTATTAATCAATTTCATTTTATAGTTGATTATATGTTGAGGAACTGTTTAGGGGATTTTTACTGGTTTTGCTGTTGTTTGTTTTTGTTTGGTTGGTTTTGTTTGGTTTTTTAGTTAAAGTTTTAATTAAGCTTTTTTTTTCACAAAAGAATTTTTCAATTCTTTTTTCTCATTTTCATTTTCTGTTAGATAAATGATAATTTCCTCTGAAAAAATATCTCATATATATGCTTGCAATATTTGTCCCAATTTATTCAAATACCTATCCAATCTAATTTGGACACTAATATGTATTGACTGAAATATTTTATAGCTTAATTTTTTTCTCTGATGGCAAAGCAGATCAAGTATTCATTAAAAAAATCAATGCTGTAATTTCTATAGAAGTAATTGAAAACCACTGCATTTCAACATTTGCAATTTGTATACTCTCAATAACTTGAAGGAAATACAATTGTTACTTCAGAATGTGTACTGTTATTAGGTTTAGTGAAGTGATGAAAAACAGATTACTATTCACATACTAACTCCATAATTTTGCTATTTTGGGCTTTTACATAAATTGGTCACAAGGAAACAATATGGAAACAAATGGTAAATTCAACATTTCTAAATGAAGAAGGCAAACTGTACTTGAATAATAAAGAATTCTATTTTAGAAAGCAGTGGCTAGCAATAATATTCAACCATCTATGGTAGATGATTATCAGAATAACTTGTCAACATATGCTGTGGATTTTTTAAAACATGATTAGAATTTTTTTTTTTACCCCAAATCACATTCTTTGTCAAAGAAAATGATTCAGAGAAAGTAGCTTGTACAAAAGATAAATAAAATATTAATTGTATTTTCTTTATATTTAATATTCATATGTGTATTTAAAAAAAATAAAGAAAAAAAGAAGACAAACAAACTAACAAACTCAGATTATAAGATGAAATATTTTCTAGTGGTATGATTCTGTATTGATTTTTGGTGGTTTCCAAAGTGTATATTTTCTTGTTTAATCAAAATCAATGCGAATCCATTTTTGAAAGCACTTCAACAAACCCTGTCCCTTATATTCGCCTTTGAAAGAATCTGTTTCTTATATTTTAATAGTATCATATTCCACTCTGGTGGATTTTATTCTTATTTCCTAACAGCCATTGGGTTTTATATACCTTAAATAAAGCTTGAAATTTTAATGGTACCATTCATTTTCATTTTCACTGAGAACATTCACATGCTTGAATGATGGGCACACATTAAATTCAGTCTTCTTCTAAAAGAATTAGATTAAAGACT
>JANHGN010017296.1:0-44620 GCA_024605025.1 Megaceryle maxima
ATATAAAAACCACGTAGTACATACCCATTCAAAATCTCATATGTAAATAAAATTTAAGATAGTATATTGCAAAGATTTTTTACCAAAGCAAAGAAAAATACTGAAAATTGATAGTAAATTCTAAATACTTTTATAAACAATAGGCTGTAAGAAAAATGCATTTCTTTTGAAGACAGCAGTATGTGTTCTATTCTGCAATGTAAAATGGATTAAATTTATCCTTTCTTTATTTTTCCTGAAAGACTTCTTTGCTGTCTCACAGATATATAGAGAGATATTAAAAAAGCTAATTTATATTAATGGTGTAGACTTGACCTCTGAAAAGAAAACTTTATTTTCAACCATGAGACAATTACTCTAATTATTAATTTCTTGAAATGTGTAGTAGTGCGGCAATCGAATAATGGAAAAAAAAAAACAAATAAACTCCTGGGCCATGACACCTGTCCTCTCTGATTCCCAAAGGTTATATTTTAAAATCAAACCTTACCATCCAAAGAAAGTTAAAAAGCCTCCAACAGTTTAATGAGGAAGCCTGCTAACTTTTATATTTATTTTATTTTTAGGGTTTTCCCCACATATTCAGCTGTCCTATTTTCATGAACAAATCTTTACAAAACATAATGTTGCTAGTGCTCTATTTGCTGGGGAACCTTGAGATACAGGGATTACTTTGCTGAAACATGTCTTGGTACCCTTTTTTTCAGAGTGATCTGTATGCTGCCCATGAGCCAGTAATGTGCTCTTGCAGCCCAGAAAGCCAACTGTACTCTGGGTTGCATCAAAAAAAGTGTGGCCAGCAAGTCGAGGGAGGTGATTCTCCCCCTCTACTCTGCTCTGGTGAGACCCCACCTGGAGTACTGTGTCCAGCTCTGGAGTCCTCAGCACAGGAAAGACATGGACCTGTTGGAGCAGGTCCAGAGGGGGGCCACAGAAGTGGTCACAGGGATGGAACAACTCTCCTATGAGGAAAGGCTGAGAGAGTTGGGGTTGTTTAGTGTGAGGAAGAGAAGGCTCTGGGGAAACCTTCTTGTGGTCACACAGAGAAAGCAATCTCACTGCCTCTTGATTAATATTTGTTATGCACTACCCAGAGGGACATCAAATTGCTTTCTCCCTTCTGTGTTAGATGAGAATGACTTTTCTCTGTTGGTACAGTAACAACTCCTGGATACAAGCAGCAATAATAGTGGTGGAAAATATGTAAACTAACTATGCCTATCCTCAACAAAGTCCTAACTTTCTGTCACATGTCACTTCTTCGATTTTATGTTTGATGCCACCAATCCTGTACAAGATGACTTCCTAACCCAGGAAGTGTGGGACTACTTCCCCCTGCTGTTTTACACATGGCTCTGTGGACTTTAGTGGGCCCTAAATTGAATTAAACATAGATAACATGAATATCTTGCACTCCAACAAAAATAACAAATCAGCTCCTCTAAAAAGAAGCTATGGCTCCTTTATTTCCCTCAAAATATTCAGAACGTTTTTACATTAGAAAAAATATATCCTAACAATGGTCACAGATAGTCTTCAAGTGGGAACCTGATAAAAATATACTTATTCTAACACTTATCAGCCAAATTATCTCCTGCTACAAATAATGATGTTAGTTTACTATGCAAAATATAGACAGGTCTTCCAGGTTTCTTAATTTTTGTCCTTGAAGGGAAAGGAAATATATAAAATAGATGTAGTTTTGTACCGCATTCTCCCCTACATTCAGATCTCATCAAAAACTGCTTATAGATCCATATTGGTGAAAAACAAGTAACATATTCATGCTTCCAATCTGACAGATGTATAGGCAGTTTTGAATGAATTTTAGCAAAGAAACACTGAAAATAATTTATTAAAACTCACAGATACTTTGATACATGACCTTACACTTAGCTTGTACAGATTATCACTCCACAGATAAAGCTCTGCTTGGTTACAGATGTAAAACTGAACAGAGCAGTTTACAGAATGGCTCTGTACATGATTATGCATCTGTAATCTCTAAAATGTATAAACAGTAATCTAATAAACTAAATGTTCCCTTCTTACTGAATAAGATACCGTTTGAGTAGCAGAGAATTTCAAAACTAAAATAAAACTAATATAAAAAGAAATAGCAGAAATAATACTTTCTTAAAATCATGTGCTTGATAACATCATAAAAAAAGACAGAAAAAAACCCCATCAATTCCCAAATCAGCAACTTTCCTCCCATCCACAAATGTGCTGGTATGAAAGAATCTGCATAATTTTTAAACTTCCAAATGCTTTCAGTACTGTATTATTATCATTGCTTATACTTGACATTTTTATAACATAATCTCATTGGAGCTCTATTATTATTCCTATTGTTTCAAAGTTTTTAAACTGAAAATTTCCAGATGGTTTATTTATAGATGATTAACATTATCACATGTTTTGAGCTAACATTTCCTTTCACCAAATAAAGAGAAGCTTTTAGAAACTTACTTCATTTTAAAATATTTTAAAAAATATTACAACAGAACTTTGAACTCCATCCAAACTCAAATATTATCAGCAATAAAAATATGAGGAAAAATGGAAAACTCTTCTATTATGGATATATACAAAGAGCATTATTTTATCAAATAGAGAACTGTGAAAACTGCTATAGTTTCAGCTTGATTTTGAAAACAGATTCAACTTTACAGTATTTATGACTGGGTATTTGGTTTCACTATTCTGTGGTTAGAGAAATGAACTAGGTCCAACTACAGAACAAAAAGTTACTTGTTACAGTGTATGTATGAAGTATATTAGTTGTCCTGATGAGATGACTCTGCGTGTCATTTGGGCAAATGGAATCCACTTTAAAGCTATCTACTACTCTATTTACTTAGCCTGGGGATTTCTGAGCAACGAGGGAGACTGATTTCATGCAGATGCCTAGAACACATTTTTAGCTCACATTTTTAGTTACTTCATATCAACATTTGTACATAGCAGAAGTAATCAAACCCAGAACAACTTTCCCTCCTTTTGAAGAGAGAGGGTGCTTACCAACACAGTTCTAAAGTTTTTTAATGAAGTGAAATGATTACATAAAATAAAATACTGATGTTAAGAAACATTTTTACATGCATCTGCACTGCATATCTATATCAAAAGTTTAAGATTATTTCAGTTTACTGCACATAAACAAGCCAGATTTAGATTGAAAAACATAATGACCTGGAATAAGATCGTCTTAAAACAGCAGCATACAATTTGAAACCTCCAAACTGAATTATATGTCCACTTATTTGAGAGGAATGTAAAGGTAGCTCTATAAGCAGCATGTTTATTAAAACATAATTAAAGAAACATGTGAAGGCAGGCACTAGAACGACAGTACGTGTAAAGTGTGTGCACGTTGTATTTTCAAGATTGGGCCCTAAAATAGGAACCACAGATGTTGAAAACTTCTTGTGTCCTAGAATACAAAATTGTGTCAAACATGTGACCTTGTTATAACCTAAAGCTTACAGATTGTATATAATTAACTCTGAACAACATGCTACGGAATTAGTATATTTAACGACAGGCATGTATCTTGCTGCAAAATGCATACTTTCTTGTGGCAAAGAATTTTTTGCAAAATATGATGGGACATAAATAAATGCCTCAGTTAATCACTATGTATCTTCCTTCTCTCATACACACTTACATAAGCTAACAACATTTTTGCAATTTGTATTTGTCCCAACTTAATGTATTTATTGGTCATGACTAACCGGTAAGAATTCACCTTTGCACATATTTCAGGTGTGCTAAAATAAATTATAATTTTTAAAGATGTTACTTTCACAGAGAATAAACATATTTTGCAATTGTTACACATCTCTGCATTTGCCTTTCCTTTAAGATACATCTTTGAAAATTTTGAGTCATTGTCTTGTGCATTTTCACATTTCTCGTAGCAGAACAGCATAAAAGTATTGCCAGTGTCAAAGGGAGGCTTTTTTGACACTTCATCAGCTTGGTCAGAAGGTGGAGCTCTATACATACCTGTATCTCTTAATGCACATAAAATCTGCACCTCCATATAAAAACACAGAACTACTCAGAAAACAAACCTGCATTTAACTCCATGATACGGTTTGTTTCGTAAATACAGCAGACCATGTCTGATAATAAATGGCTCCTCTCCTAGCATTTGGAGCGATTTTCGGTATGCTACAGAAGTCACAATGAAATTTAGCATTTCCTCAGTGCTCTCTTTCTTTGAAAAACAGGTTTGCATTATTTTTAAAAGATTGCTAAGATAGTTTATACTTACAAGCATCTCTAATATATAACAACATGGATACAAAAATGTAGTCAACTAAATTCAGGGTGATACTGTCAGCAAATAGAGCATCCCAGACAACCAAAAGGTCCTGAAGTGGGAATTCACGTCCAAACAGGAGCCTTACCCATCGTCTGAAAAAAAAAAAAGAAAAAGACCTGTTTTGTATTTCTCTGTTTTGCCAAGTACAATATAGTCAGGATCAACTACAGTCCAAAACATTTTACCAGAAAATTTTTGCAAAGTGTCAAGATTTGTAATAAACACATAACTAACTGTATTCCTGGAAATGTTACTGCATCTGCATTAAAGAAGTGACACATTATTGACTGTTGAAGCTTAACTGACTAGTACTATTGTCTGGGTGAACCTCACAGGGCAAAACATATCAAACCTATATACCATATTTTTGAACATGTAATGTGATAGTGATCTAAGATGAAAGGGAAAAAATGTTACGCAAGCGTATCCTGGAACAGCAAAGCCAGGAGGCCAGAGGTTTATAAGAAACCCTGAAAAGCAGAGTCATGTGAAAGCCAGTTGAAAGGCAGATGACGAACAGCAGTTAAAATGGACTGGGTCACACTTACTCTGAAAAGGCTTGCTCCTTGTTATTGATGACAATGTTTGCAGCTCCATGTAAAATATGCTATGGATGCTATTCTGATTAAATCTAGTTTAAATCTTTACCACATTTAGTGATAAACAGCATGTAGACTATACAGTTAATTCCTGTTCATATCTGTGCTGTTTTCATTCATTTTTCAAAATGTGAAAATCTGTCTTTTTAAATGCAATATTTGCTCAAGGCTGGAAGCTTGAGATACAGTAGAAGAAAATTATTTCTCAAGATTTCTAATTTCCAGGTCTGGTTCTTGCACTGACTGACTTGCTGACCTCAGGAAAGGCACTTCCTTTCCCATTCCAGAACAGACCTGCTAGCTTTGTGTCTTTCTATGTAGGATTATCTAAGGTTACATTTGAAAGAGCTAAAGAGTAGTTAGTAACATTAATCCTGAAATAGTTATTATGAAATGGACTTAAAAATAATGAATTACATTTTTATCTGGGATATGCAAATTACTATGCATGTGGAATCTGTTTATTCAGTAGGAAAAAAAGATTGATTGCAAATTTCTTCTAAGCAAATTAAGTCATTCTTTAAAACTCACAAAAATTTCTAAAACGGCAACTAAAAATTTCACCAAGATTAGTTTCACTTGTAAGAATTCACGTTTAACCACTTTTGTCCCAGAACTCATTGCTGGTTTAAGAATTAATTTTTTAAATTTTTTTCCCTTTTTTTTCTGTGATACTAGTAATAAAAGGTCATTTCTAGACAAATTAGTTCCAACACGTCAGTTGAGCAAAAGCAACAATCTTGTGCTCAACTGTCAAACAAAAAGACTCATTTGTAAAAGAAAATCAGAGGGACTGTTTTGTGAATCAAGGTTTTGTTCACTACACTTTTATTCCCCCCACCACTGAAACTGTAAGTATGATCCACAAGATCATCCATGTTACAGATGTAGAGATCACTACATAGAATTTTTTCCCTTGCAAGCCATGCTCCCTTTTCAAAGTCAAAATACTTGATTTCAAAAGAAAGCATCATACATCCTTATATCAAATGGTTATTTTTAAAGGCCTTGTAACCTTTTATGTTAGCACCGTGATTATAAAAGTTGCAATATTAGCTGTGGCAAAACACAAATTCTGTGCCTTTCCCTCTCTGAAGAAATCCTTTCCTATGAGAACTTATTTTCAGGTCTCAGAAAGCTAAGTCAAAAGAACACAAAAGCAAGGCTTAGCTAGTGCATTTAATACACTGTCTGTTCTGTCTAAGGGATTTTACCATATAGTGCACATTACCCTACAGTGCCTAGCCTACAGGAGACTATTATCCTATGGTGACACAAACATTACACAAACTCTGTGGGAAGCCTATTACTTGTATTAACATCCGTCCCACCTGTAAAACCGCAACTCTCAGGTTACACAAACTGTTAGAAGTGGGACATTTCAGCTAAGCTAGAAGTATTTGAACTGACTTTGAGACTACTCAAACCTCATTCAGCAGCCTTGCTAAAAGTCTAATATAATTCAAGGGAAAAAAACCACCACGGTGTAATGGGATTTGTTATTAGTCTTTTATTAGAAATCTCTCTTGCTTCTTTACTACTTTATTATGCAGTGTTAATCGTTTGTAGATGCAGGTTTATTCTGCTTAAGCAGAAGTCATTCCTTTTTTTTCCTCCTGCTTTTATATTTTATCCTGGGAAAATTAAATCTCAGTCCCCTGAGGTATCACGTTTCACAGATGTAGACTGATGAAGAACAACTGGACTTCCTCTTGCTACCATAATATTACTGTTAATTATTTGAACTTTCCTGTCTTAAAGGGAGTAAACAATTCATACTGTTGTAAATGCATATATACTAACTGCTTTCTTATTTTCTTCGGCAGCATTTAGCTCATAGCATCTATAAACCAAGGACCCGACTGCCTATGAACCATGCTGCCATATGGCAGGACATCACTCAGCTTTTATATTCATAAAAAGAGATCTTAATTCTTTAAGTTTCCACACTGAAAAGCTGTCTTTCAAACTAACATGCTTTTATTGCTTTTACAAATATTTGCAGAGAATTTAAGACATACTTAATAATTGCATTTGACATGATAAACCTTTTATTTTTTTTTCTTGAGATGGCTGTCTGTGGTTTAATTATTGTTCTGTCCTGTTTATCTTGCCTTACATCTGTTACACCTGCAGACTGTGAGGCTCACAATAGTATGCCTTTTATCACATGCAGTAATACGATAATTCATATTTTAACAGGCACACTTAGCAATTAAAATCTACAAAAAAACCCCAATTCTTTAAAGCCATAATACACCAAGGTACTACTACTTACACGGTAGAATATGTAACTGTATCTTCCACTTATGATACCTATATAATTAAACCAATATTCTCAAGACATCAGTAATTACTAGCAATAGATAATGATTCATTAATGACCTTATAACATAGGGAAAGCAGGAGAAAACTGTACTCTAGTAATGCCATTAAATAAGGCAATGATCCAGCCTTACCAGTTTTAACTAAAACCACAACCATTTTGACTGAGGTTTACAGGATAATTCTCCATGCATCAACAAAATTAAATTATGTCATGTGTTACTTATATTTCACTGGTTATCTTCTCTGTCTTCTTGGAGAATTCTTTAAAAAATTCTTTGTGAGAAGAGAATTCTTTAAAAAAAATTAAAGAAACCTAAGAAATGGTTACAGATGAGGTGATACAGTTTAGGAATCTTTACAGGGACAAAACAACACAATTCAGTCAGAAAGAATAAGAAAAAACATAACACCAGGAAAGGGGAAGTATGACTCTGAAGCTACTTTTAAATGACTAAATCTAGGATCTACAATTTGTCAACAAGTTGCCTACAAATTCTAGTGTAAGATCCTGTTTTCAGCCCATTCCTACTTTTGCTAAATTCAATCTTCAGTATGATTTTCACTCCAAGCATCTGCTCAAGGCTTGTTTTTTTTTTTTTTATTCATTGATACTATTCATTAGAACAAGGCTAAAAAAAAAAAAAAATCTACTAGTGCTTAACTTATTTTTCCCCAAGCATTTAATTAAATAGGTCTACAACCAAACCAGCAAGGTCTCTGGTATTTCCTTTTTGCTGTGTATATTAAAAAAAACCCACACAAATTTGTTAATTCTTCGGTTGATATACACACAGTAGAGTGCAGATTTCCACAGAGTATGTTCTGTTTCCTCCTAACTGTTGCCACCATCCCAACAGTGCACCTGCCACCCTGTCCTTCACCTCAGCTGCACCCTCATTTCTGCATGGGAAATGGCAAAGGTGTGTTATCATCCACCTGCAATGGCTTGTGCTGCTTAGAGGATGTGATGGTGGAGGATGCTGATGATCTGTTTCCTGTGCTTGCAAGACTCTCTAGTGGGAGTGTTCTGGAGAAAGGGAGGGGCAGTAGATCTTTGCAAAATGTCATTTCACTTTCAGTGCAAGTTTTGCTGCATTTTTTAAAATAAGAAAATTATCTAAAAGGACTGTTACTATTGAGAGGAACACCATCTTATCATAACTAAGCACTTGGAAGTTGAGAAATGCCAAAATTAACATCAGTTGTTTACTGACTGAGAAAATGATATGTAAGCTGTGTCTCTTCAAACTCTGTCATGAATTATATTCAAGCAAACATTTGTAGCCATTGCAATTTACTATGTAAAGTCACGGTCAATAATTTAGGAGAAAGGGTAGACAGATAAGAGCTGTGATCTGCTTGTTCAAAAATAAGATAGGGAAAAGGATGAAGAGCAACATTCATATAACACTTTCAAAAGAACTTAAAGCTATACATAGTTCAATGGCAGACAGTAAACAATAGCCTGGGCAGACTTGATGCCTGCACTACAACTTCACACGTCTTGTGTTTTTAACCTATGGACACTGGCTGGGCTGCAGCTGAAATAGGTTGCCTATCTCTGTGGCTGAACTTTTGCAGAAGTACTCAGCAGGCAGGGCTAACACGGGGGTTACTGCTCCCACAGCAGCAGCTGTGAACACTAGCATGGATAAGAAGAGCAAAGATAGCTGCAAATATACAGCAAAAGCACCCTCAAAAGAAGACATATGATACCAGAAACTCTCATGGATTTTGTAGTTGCCAGAGGCAGTCAGAGGGGAGATTCTTTAGGTTCAATCAGAGGATGTGTAAGGTAGTTTTCTTTCTTTTAACGACACAGAAACCAGTCAAGATAAGCTTAAGCAACATTTCTGCTCTACTCCTCTGCTAAGTCCCCTCCTGGAGTACTCTGTCCAGCACTGGGGTCCTCTGCATAGGAAAGACATGGACCTGTTGGAGCAGATGCAGAGGAGGGCCACAAAAATGATCAGCAGGCTGGAACACCTCTCCTGTGAAGAAAGGCTGAGAGAGTTGAGATATTGCTCAGCCTGGAGAAGAGAAGGCTCTGGGGAGACCTTCTTGTGGTCTTTCAATATATGAATAGGGCAATAAGAAAGACAGGGGGACACTTTTTACCAGGGTCAGTAGTGACAGGACAAGGGACAACTTTTTAAACTGAAAGAGGGTAAATTTAGATTGGACATATGAAAGAAATTTTCTAAGATGAGGGTGGTGAGACACTGGCACAGGTTGCCCAGAGAGGTGCGTATCTATTGATGCCCCATCCCTGGAACATTCAAGGTGAAGTTGGATGGGGCTCTGAGCAACCTGGTCTAGTTGAAATGTCCTTGATCAGTGCAGGGGTGTTGGACTAGCTGACCTTTAAAGACCTCTTCCAATCCAAACCATTCTATGAACATTTCAGCTTCAGCTTGTTACACAGTCAATTTCTCCAGTGTTCTACCTCCTTTCTTAATAAATCTTGGTTTTATTACAACTCTCATGGCTTCATACAGTTCAGGGATTTCCTATGAAATGACCTAAAGAGATTAATAAAACCTTCAAATGATACAAGACAGTGAAGGAATCAGGCCCAGAGTATAATCAGAACTTGTTCTTTCATCTACTCTTCTGCAAGGGCCTTGTGGAAGGGCAGTGCTGTTCATGGTCAGTGAGAAACTCTTAATGATCATGGATGAGAAGAAAGGCATAAAAGTGTAAAAATTAAAAAATTGAATTTCTAAAATGAACAAACACATTAAAATACAGTATTTTGTCAAAAAAGAAAGAAGCATGTGGAATCCAAATAAAGCCAAAAAATGGTATAAGTTATATGGGATGATCACCAGACTTTCAGGTATTTAGAGAAACTTCTGTTGTGTTAACACAATGTGAACATTAAGAATTTTACACAAAGCATACCCTCATATGCGCACCACCCATAAAGGATATACAGTGAGATATTGCTACAGAACATGTTCCATTTTTTGCCTTAATCTACTTAACTTGTGAAGGGAATGAAAACAGATATTACGCTAGAAGATGTGTGTGCTTCAGCCATAAATTCAAATGTTAATTCTGGATTTATTAGATAAAATTATGTGGCCTTTGTCATTTGAGAAGGCAGACAAGATGATAAGATTTTCCTTAGGCTGTAAAACATTTAAATATTATAGATTTCTACCATATTGTCTACAGTAGTCTATGCTGACTGTACAAAAGTGGGTGTGATACAGAGGGAAAAAGTGTGTGCCAACATTTGACAATTCAGCTAATGGGAAGCCCTTAGACTAAGAGATAATAAAAAGTATATAAAAAAGATTCTTCTTACGTGTGCACAAACCTGTTGTGCCTTACCTGTCCTGTGCTCCCAGGCAGGGTGCTTATTTTATCCAGCCTCTCCTTTACTGGCTGCATGAAGATCTGGTGGATCACTGCACCAAATGCAAAAATCATGGCTCTACTGATGGGTGGGTATAAGACAGGTTACTGGTTTTTTTCCTTCTGGTTCAAATTCTGTTTTGTTTGTGGTCAGATCAATTAATTTTTTTTTAGTTTTACATAGTTCCATTAACACCCCTCCCCCCCAGCCTCTTTAAAAACTACGATAAGGTCCACAGGCTTCCTGTTCCACAGCTTAGACTGTGGGGCCTTACACAAGGATAAAACTTATGGTGTTGAAATCAATTAAAATAAAAATGAAACTACACACTTACATTATGGATTATATGGGTTTCAAACTCTACCATAGTCTTTCCTGTCAGAAACTTAGTATTTAAAAATTAAATAACAATGATAATAAGCATTCATTTATTAATGCAAATCTACTCAATTTAGGCTAAGTGATGAATGAGAGTACTGTACATAGTTTACTTTGTTGCCTTTTTTTCTACTGGGAAAAAAAGTTTTGATTTTTCCTATTGAAACTTCCTGCTTCTCTGCATAACCTCAGATTTTTATAGTAATTACCTTATTAAACATTGACCAGCATATCTCTTTAAAATAAATACCTTTAATTTTATTTTTACAAATAAAGGACATAAGCATCTAATTGTTATGTGGGTTATTTCCTTTCCCATTTATTTATTTAAGATTACTGGCTCAGTTTTGCATTTAAGAAAAATTCTTTCCATTTTCAGAAATCTATACATTTCCTTATTAAATAAGTTTTTTCTTTCTAAAAAATGAATTCCTAATAATTATCTCTCCCTCCTTAATGTAATTTAGCCTTCTTTGCAAAAGCACTTAACTGCTGTCCTAAGCCAGACCAATTGTAATACATGCACTTGCAGGAATGCACTTAATGAAAACGGTGCCATCACAACTTCATAGCAGTAATGTTTAATATTTTTAGAAATGTTCTACAAGAAAACTGTCAAACCTGTTAAGACAGCTTTAGGTGGGCTTCTGTTCCAGTTCTTAACTAACTTTAGACACCTGTTTTGGTATTGGTGCTGTCAATTTTCCATGGATGCCACTGTTACCTACTGCTGCTCCTTACCTAACAGTCAACTTCTTGGGTGGTACCACCAACTACTGCTGGGTGCCTTGGATATATTCATTAGAAGTGGAGGTGCCCCTGCTAGAGGGGGGATTAGTGATAATTTTTCTTCATGTTCTTGCTATGGTTTTGGTCCCTGGTGTAGTTCTAGCTTGTTGTACTGCTTTAAGTGTTGAGAGCTGTACCTTCATACTTGTTCTAATTTGTTTTGAAAGCTGTTTCATGACATTGTATGGGAATCTACTTAATGCTGACAAGAGGGATGTATTTTGCTCCTTCATGCAGCCATTACAAAGCCATTCTGCTGCCACTTCACCCTGCTGTAGTGAAGATGCCAATTATAAGGAACTTTCTTTAACAAAATTACTACAAAGAGGATTAATGGTAACTACACTCACTAAAACCTATCCCTGATTTTAAAACTCTGCTCAACATTTCCACTCTGTAACTGGGGTACCTGGCTACACAGGACATGGAAAAGGCTAAAGTACTGAATACCTTCTTCACTTCAGTCTTTATTAGCAAGACTGGCTTTTGGGAATCCCAGGTCCCAGAAACAGAGGGAAAAACTGGAGCAATTAAAATGTACCCTTGATGGAAGAGGATCAAATCAGGGAATACTTGAGCAAACTGGACATACATAAGATCATGGGGCCTGAATAGGATGCATCCATGAACACTCAGGGACCTGGAGGATCTCATTGCGAGGCAATAATAATCTTTGATCAACCATGGTAATTGGGAGAATGTCCAAAGATTGAAGGAAAGCAAATGTCACTCCTATCTTCAGGAAGGTTGAGAAGGACTCAGGAATCTACAGGCCAGATGGCCTCACCTTGGTCCCTGGGGAGATGATGGACCAGCTAATCCAGGCATATGAAAGCAAGAAAATCAACAGGACTGGCCAGCATGGCTTCACCAAGGGGAAGACAAATGATACATGAATTCATACCAGCAAAAAGGTGCTTTGAGTTGGCAACAAACATCACAGATTAAATCTGAAGCATACATTTTTTAAATCTTGACCAAAATACAGGGACAACAACATGAACAGTACAGTTGTTATACCATGACTCATTTAGAAATTACTGGGATAAACTGTGCTTTTATTCAAAAGAAGAATACTGAAGAATACTGCTGTGTTTCTGCAAAACAAATAAATTTAAACAGCTCAAGCAATACTCGGATTTAAAAGCAAGGTTCAATGTGATAAAATTATGGTGATAAACCAGAAGGACAGAATCACTGAATGTCAGGGGCTGGAAGGGACCTCGAAAGATCATCCAGCCCAAACCCCCTCCCAGATCAGGATCACCTAGACCAGATCACACAGGAATGCGTCCAGGCGGGTTTTGAATATCTCCAGAGAAGGGGACTCCACAACCCCCCTGGGCAGCCTGTTCAGTGCTCTGTCACCCTCACAGTGAAAAAGTTCCTCCAGCCCAGAGAGGGGCTGTTACATTCTTCTGGAAAAAAACCCTTTGAAGTCAGTGATAAACACCCCTAAAGTGCATCCTGCTCTGGCAGGGGGGTTGGACTCGATGATCTATAGAGGTCCCTTCCAACCCCTAACATTCTATGATTCTGTGATTTCATCTCTGATACTTGTCTAAAATCCCAGCTCCATGGCAATATCTGCACTCATAAGAGAAAAATGTAAGGACTTGAAGGTGTGCCTACTTAATTCTTACCGCTTTTCCTCTTTGCAATTGAAACCTAGGGTCCTAAACACTGATGATGTATGTGCATTTTGTATTGAATATCACTGCAGAGTAGCAAAAACATTTTCTTATTTTTTTTTAAACAAAAATAATTGCAGGTGAATGATTTTAAACACTGTTTGCTGCAATAAACCTATTGAAACAAAAGAGGCACTTCTAAATTAGTGAAGTTCCTACTGATATCAGCTATTAGCAATTAGGAACTCCACCCCTCACCCCCCCAACTTTTCCATCTTTAAATGGCAATGATTAAATTTGGTTTTAAAGTGGAGAAATCATATTAGAAAAACAACTCTCAGTGTTGCAATTAAACCACAGTTCTTAAGACAATAAAATAAATTTGCTAATAGCTTTATCCCTTGATTCAAGATGAATGCAGTAGGTTTAAAAGATCCTTTTATATAATTTATCCTTAAATGAGGGACCTATAACATTTTACTGTCCCATATTGTTAAATCTTCTGTAGAGTTACTACATTATTCTGTAGAATCCACTTGGACAAGAGTTAATAAAAAAATACATGTATGTTAAAATAAAAGGGAGATAACTTTGTTAATAGCTCTAAAGTAAGCAAATAAGTGCTGATAATATATTACTGTTTATATTCTAACTTATAGAGTTCCCTATCACAATTAAATAAAGCAAAATGTAACTAAGCTAATTAAATTATGTATCAGACTGCCTCCTTTATCTCATAAAACTGCATAAATATATATCAAACATATCTGAAGTAAAAGGACATAGCCTTTATAAAGTGATAATCTTTCAGCTAGGCTTAAAGTATAAGAAACTGAAATTGTGGTACTTTGATATGAAGAAAACAAAAAAAACCTTATTAAGCCATTTGGCAGCTATGCTCAGAATAAAACAGGCACCAGTAATGAAGACTTAATTAACATAAAGTAAATCTTATTATACATACCTTTTGCAGAAACCTTATTTTAGTATTTGGAAAATTCCTGCTAATTATGCTGAATACAAACACAGGTAAAATTAGACCACTGCAGAAATAAATTTCTTGTCACTGAACTGGTAAGAAGAATGTGAGGAGATAACAAGATATCAAAACAGATGTAAAATCCTGCTAGACAGATACTTATTTAAATTATCTTTTTATATAGGCATCCAATATTTTGTTTGGGTATCTTCCATGAATGAGTAGAACACCCAAATTTTCAGCAAAAGAGGAAGGAGCTCTACTGGAAATTCCCTGTTTTGAGTTGCTGCTCACAGGAAATGGACCACCTCCACAACAGCCTTCAGTGAGGAGGGAATCCTGGTGTTCTATACTCCTTTCCATCACAGTATAATGGACTTATTTCAGAGATGCTTTCCCTTTGAGAGTCAAAATTAAATAGCAATAAACCTAAAATGGATGGAATTCCTACCTACCACCTGAACCGGGCTTTTAATTCTGCAAACTTCTTTAAAATTAAGTATAGAACCTTTAAAAAACTGTTTGTGGCTCTCTAGTCCAGAGAAGAAATTTATTTATATCTTAAAATGAGAAGATTTATATCATCACTGAATTCAATATTACATCTATTGTACGCTCTAAAACTACATTAAGAAGCTGTTTAGAGGCCATACATTCAGCAGCCCATTTCAATCTATTAGTCTGGCTAAATGCCTTCATACATCCAGTGAAGACAGTCATCATCATCAATCTGCCAGTTTTAGTGACCAGTCAACTACATGTTGATGCATGCACCGAGGAAACACAAATGTTTCCTCCCTGCTGTCATACTTTTAAACACAAGAATCAAGTGAGGCTGTTCCAATAGGTAGGACACAAAATGATGATTTAGGTGCTTAGTGTAAATAACAGTGTTAGAATCACCACTTTATTTATAAGCTTAGTTCAAAGGCAGAATATAAGTTTGGAGCCCAATTCCATTATCAAGCCGCGTAAGGCAAATAAGAGAGAACTTCTTCTGCCTGGTAAGTTAATTGCACCATTGTTATCTAAAGTCTTGCTTTCACTTAAATGGTTAAGCAAAAAAAAATGTACACTTTGAAGTTGTTTTATCTTTTCTATATATACTTAAAAAAAGTTGTTTTACACATTAGTTACAAGAACAGGAACTTAAACTTTTGTGAAACAAAGTACCTATGACTGGTGAAGTTTTGTATTGTGTAGTGGCAGCCTTATGGGAATACCTCATCTTTTCGGAGATGCACAAGGGCTTAGCAGTCTCATTTAGCTACCTATGTGCCCCTGAAGAAGCCCTGCTAGCAATAAAATACACTGGTGGCAAACAGCTAATTCATTAATTAACCACGGTATTTGCTGGAAAGGAAAGCACTAAACAATGCTGCACAGAAAGTGCAATTGTGGTTGTTCCAGGTCCCTGTCTGCAGCATGAGCGGCAGAAGCAAGCAATGCCTATGCTGCTTCTAATTATTCCAATTATCATGGCACACTATGAAAACTTGATTAATAACACTGAAGATATTGTTGTGGCAATTAGCCATATGGTTGTGGGACTTTATTCTGTCACGATTTAGCCATTAGCATCTACTTATGTTTGTCAGAACAGAGCATCCGTGACAAGTTGGAGTTCCGCTCACCTTGCCGAGTCCCCGGTGAGCAACACCAGAGAAATGTTTATTCCTGGGAGCCCCTTGCCTGAGTGAATTTTTCATGTGGCATCCGGTCTGACTGGGGACAAATGTCAAGTAGCTTATGCAACGACCCATCAAGCCAGGCTCGCTCTGCAAAAGGTACCTTGTGAACAGCTTCTCAAGGCAGACTTCCTTCAGGGGAGGATTTGACCGGTAAAATTAGTGTCAAATGTCTTGTATTCAATGTTTTTAACAGTTAACCATTCAGACAGCATGTACCTACCTTTATTTAGATGTGATGAAATGCTCTATTATGATTTTATACACCTATGAGTTACATATTACTGTGTGCTTGAAATGTTTATCTCCAAGCAGAGGGACCATGGGGCAGCACTACTGTCAGGTTGGTCAGCTGAACTTACAGCTACATGAGCTGACAATTTTTATGAGCCATCTTTTTAAAACACAAAGTACATGTTAAAATGCAATGTTTATTTTAATTGTTCTGTCTTTTCATTTTGTGGTCAGAATAACTCCTCATCAATAAAGGTTCATTTCTAAGATACAAGTAAAAGCTTAAAAAAACCATCACTAATAACTGAAGGCTGTCTTTTTTCCCCCTGAAAGTATAGCAGTTGTCTTACCACTTCCCTAACATTTCTTGCAAATCAGCTAACACAAATGTGTTTATATTGGCACGTCACTCAAAATCAAAATATTTGCAATCAAAGACAACTCCAAACTTGACTAGTTGTCCACAGTTAGGAATGAACAAGTTAGTCCTTATTAAAAGGAGTAGGAAGCACTAAAGAATTAGCATCTTGCTGCATAGGGATACCGTATATACAACTGACGAAAGCATGCCTACCTATTTTGGATATGAGAGGAGGAAGCAATAATCCAAATTTGTGGAAATGACAGTAAATTGAAGCTATGTAAGAAGTTTTTAAGAAGCACAGAATTTTAAGAAAACCTACAGTATTGTAGAAACTCAACAACTACTGTTAAAAGAATATTAAGAGGTGCTATTTTTCATCTATTTTTTTCAAGACATCTACCTCTACCATAATGGTAGCTTTCCTTTTATAGTCACTATCTTCTGTCTGTATAGATCTTTCACACACTGTAAGGAAATAGATACATCATTTAAAAACATAAATGCAATTGTAAAGAATGCCAAAAAATTTAGCTGTCAAGACATCTGGGCATAAAACTTTCTGACAAATGTCCACATAAAAAATCAAGAATGATGTACACAGCTTGCTACTAATAGGATATATCAGCAAAACAAAGATATCAGCAAAAGGGACGGACTGGACCTGCTTATCATCAGACATACCAACTTTTAATAGAGAGCTAGTTCTAAGGCAACAAAAAGAATCATCAAAATATTTTTTACCTTTATGCCCTTTTGATTGAGATGATCATTTGATTTTAAATAACAGTATTTGTGGAGTATTATATACTGATTGTCCTAGAAATCCTGTCGAACAAAAACATTCATATGTGGAGAGGGAACTGGGTGTAAAGGAGGTAAGTAATTCAAAGAGGAACACAAGGAGAGAAATAAATGCTATCAGGGAAAAGAAGAGTTGAAGGATAGACAAGAGGGAACATAAGACTTAGTTGGAAAGGAAGTAGCAGTGAGAGGTTTTTTTTGTAGGAGTTGTGGAGAACAAGAGATACAACCTAAGGGGTAATTTGTGTTCAGTGTGGGCACTGGGCTCAGCGCTAAGCCTGTGCAAAGGAACCAGCTTTCTCCTTTTCTACAGCAGGTACTGGTAGGAGGTGAAAGCAGTAGCACACGGCCTTGCTCAAAGCTGAACTGACTGTTCTCTCCAGAGAACTATCCAGAACTATCCCCCTGACCATCACATGGCTTCTGAGATAGAGAGAAGACCCTGCAGCTAGAGAAATAACTTTGCAGAGGAAGCAGAACAGCCCTTTCTTAGGCTGTGTTCTGCTCTTTGCTGTGCTGGAAATCTACTTTCTACTTTGAAGGCCACGGCAACAATACAGTTGTGATTACAATGAAGTGAATGATGTGACTGCAGACTGCCTGGTCTGATGGTTAAGATCATGTACCTGTTTTCTACTTGTTATCCAACCACAAATTTTGGACCTAGTATAGTTGGACATATGTTATATTTTCATCTATCACTGACACTCATTATTTAGAACAAATCAGAAGGATGAAAGATATATTAAAAACTATGTTATCCACATCCAAGGTCTAATCATACCTGTGTCTGAAATATCAACAGATCAGATGAGACGATAATCATTCCTTCTTGGCCAAAATTGTTGACCGCTAAATGCCAGGAAGAAGCTCTGCCCTAGAAAGGGATTTTGGAATGTGCAGCAAGGAAATGTGGAGAATGAAATGTGGGAGTTTTGGATGTCCTGAGAGCTGAGCACATGTTCATTGACACTCACATTTGGGCATATAGGCACCAGAAGTACAAATCTTACAGCAAACCATGCTTTAAAAAACTTTTGTGTCTCAACTCCAATCAATGAAGAGAGACAGTGGGAGCTGTTTCTTCTCCATGTCTCTTATTTATATGATTAAGTATTTTCAGGAACTTTCTACTATGCATATGTGACTTTGATCACCCTTGGCACTGCAACCTTGGCTGGAACTTCTAGACCCTATTTTTGTCTATTAATTCACTGTTTTAGATTAACTTAGTTATATATTGACAAAACCAGCCACAATGAAAAATATGCCTGGTTTTACAGCTCTCTCTGCCTTAAACAGGTGTTTCATCTCAGAAATCAAAAAACCACTTTTTATTACTTGCTTCTTACCAACCAGAAGTATTCCTCCAGCAAAGAATTCAAGTTTCCATTTTCTGTTTGCATCTCAGAAAACTCAGGGTAGAAAAGGGGTAGAAAAATCTGTCTCCACCTCGCTGGCTTCTAGAAAATGTGTTGCCTACTTATACATTTGAAGTAACAGATATTTCAAAATGACACTAATCTGAATTCTGTTGTCCTCTTTATGCTTTGATTTGTTTCCTTAAAACTGTATTTTAATTTCTAAAGAGATGCATCTTTTTCTGAACCTACCAGTTTCCAATGCTAGTGTGAGAGGTGCACAAGGGACATTTCAGGACCGTTTTTAGGCAGCTTGAAAACAGACCTGACATCCTAATCTTCTGGCATTTCCTACAACTGGCAAATGTAGATGGGGGAAACGCCAGTCTGGTGAGGTAAAGGTGAACGCCTGTTTCATCAGAAGCATTCCCATGAATGCAGGCAGGCTCTTCTGCAGGCTGCTCCCTAGCTTTTAGAGAAGTACAGATATGGGGAGGGATGTGATCAGATACTGGATAAATTATCTCTAAGGAGAGGTATGAAAAGGAGGGGCTTGGAGGCTAGCCATGTCTAAAGGCTAATTTATCTGACTATAGTCT
Source organism: Megaceryle maxima (assembly GCA_024605025.1). Classification (NCBI taxonomy): domain Eukaryota; kingdom Metazoa; phylum Chordata; class Aves; order Coraciiformes; family Cerylidae; genus Megaceryle; species Megaceryle maxima. The sequence goes on from JANHGN010017296.1 coordinate 19,449, forward strand.
TCCACACTCCAGCATAATGATGCCACAATGTACCTGAAGAATAAGAAGCCAGAAATGTGCCTGGTGTTACATTTGGTCTAGAGGAGCCAAATGCATTTGTCTGTTAAATCAACAGATCATCCCAGGCAGCACAGCACCCAGCACTGAAACCCACTTGCCAGATGGACTGAAATATTCCCTCCAGTTTGTGGGAACAGAGTAGTATGCTAAAATATATCACACTAGATTTGTGATAACCTCAACAATTCCTTGAAGCATATTTCAACTCAACTCTTGCTCATGGTTGTTTAGGGTGTAGGTAGTATTTCATTTGAAGGAAATTATGCTATTGAGTATTTAGTTGGCTGTGACAGGTAGAATGCACACTTTGAGGAGGTGGCATCTATCTCTGTCAGTTGAATCCTGCTGTGAAAACAGTTACAACAATTATTATAAACTTTCTTACTGCCTTGGATGGTATTGCACAACCTTAGATATGTGATCCCATGCCTGATTTTAAAAGGTTCGGGATACCAATCTTTTATGGATTTTACTTTCATGCAGAACTTAAATGGTCTCTAAAGGATCTTCGCAGAGAGTTTAGCAAGATTTTGATGTCCAAAACAGGCTGACTTAGCAACAGCTCTGATTTGGATCAGAGAATCATTTTGGTTAGAAGAGACCTTCAAGATCATCAAGCCCAACCATTAATCCAGCACTGCAACATTGCCACCAAACCATGTCCCTAAGTGCTAAATCTACACGTCTTTCAAATGCCACCAGGGATGGTGACTCCACCACTTCCCTGGGTAGCCTGTTACAGTGCTTTACAAACCCTTCTGTGAAGAAATTTTTCCTAACATCCAACCTAAACCTCCCCTGGTGCAACTTAAGGTCATTTCCTCTTGTCCTATCACTTGTTACATGGGAGAACACAAATAACCCCACTTTGCTACAACCTCCTTTCAGGTAGTTTTAGAGAGCAATAGGATCTCCCCAAGCCTCCTTTTCTCTGGGCTAAACAACCCCAGTTTTTTCAGCTGCTTCTCACAAGATGTTTTTTCTAGACCCTCATTTGAAAATGTGGGCTATCCTTGCAGCATTATCTTTTTTTTTTTTTTTTCTTTTCTTTTCTCTGTTAGAAGCTCCAAATCCAAGGTCTATGCCAATGACTCAAAGAGGTTTATATCCTAAGACTTCACTTGAGGGAAACAACTTGTACCACAAAAACAACTGGAGCAATCACCTTCAAATTTCCTATTCATTTCTGTGATGAAAATTATCTTCAGAAAATGCAAGTCGCCTCAGACTTCACCTTGGCTTTGCAAGAATATGTGGACTCTTGGGAGTTCATTTTGATTCTGTCCAATCATTAGTAACAAACATGACATTTAAAATCCAGATTTAAATCCAGAAAACACTTGGTGAGGATAGTAAGAACTACAGTATGGAGAATAGAAGCAGCAAGTGAAAGCACTTCTATCTTTGGAAAGCAAATGTAACCCAGAGGATGAGGCATCAATTCAGGAATCAGGAGGCACAGCAACAGGCAAACTATTGTCCCATATCATTTTGCTCTCCTTATGGAAGAGAAGCATAATAATTTTCTTCAAGTACTGTGCATAAAAATCTTTACTAGAGAAATCTTTAAATTAAAAAGCAGTATTTTAATACTGTGATAAAACAATTATGAATAATCTTTTCATGAGTATCGCAATATATAAAATGATGAGTTTTTCACACATCATACCCAGAGGCTGTGATTCATACATTAAAAAGGATATCCTTTTCATGGCACTGCCTAAGGTGATTGAGGGTAGTATTTATCAGTTAACTTATCAATATTAGGAAACAATAAAAGGTCACAGTTTCTGATTCTGAAAGTGTCCTTCAGAAATACAAATTTTACATACACGCACCAATAAAGGAAGAAGCTGCATACCTGAAGCAAGGACAGTGCATAGTATAAGATGCAATTCTTCTACTGGCAAAGAAGGCCTTTGAAGGCTGATTGGTCAAATGTAGACATGTTATTTTAGAGACATTAAGAGGTTTGGAAATAATAAATAAATTTTTAAAAGCCCATAACTAAAAGACATCAGTTTTATGGCACACTGTACTTTCTCTCAACTGTATCTTTCAAAATGCAGAAATTACTTCTATCCTGTCCCTAGTAAAAAAATCACCTTACCATCTGATCCCTCTACGAACAAACCTATACTCCACAGGTATCAGATACTTTTCAGATTCACCGTCTGATAACTTACTAATTAAACTCAAAACAATAACCTTAACTCAGATGTACATTTTCACTTTGTTAGGTTTACTTCAGAGTTGAAAAAGCGTATGTGTTTGAAAGCCTGCGTACTTTTTCAACCATAATGGTTGCTTTAATGAAAGATTTTATTACTACTTACACACCTTGTCTTGCTATGTTATTAGCAAGCCACATCACTATGAACTGTTTAATTACTGGTATGAGTAAATGAAGCATATACTTTCAGATATGTATTTCTTGTATTTGGTCAGCAATACTAGCCGAGAGATGAAGATACTTGTAGTATAGAAGCATTTTTTCATTTGTATCTCAGAAAGCTTCCTAAACTACTGACAGTGAATCTTTTTAATATCTAAAATAAATTTATTTTAACAATACCTTTTTGTTGTCTCAGACAGACAAGGGCTCTACTGATGTTGAACTTGCACTGTAACTAATGATTTACCATCACCTCCTTAAAACTAGACATGTTGCTATACAAAGCCAAACATTTACAGTGATTTGATAATTTTTTTTCTAAGCCAGCTGGAATTTACAGAAGGCAAAATGATTCACTTTTGAGTTTTTAAAGGTTATGACCCTTGCATATGTGTACAAATCACCTTCAATTTAATGATAATGAGTATTAAAATTCAAAGACATTGAACCAATTGCTGTCAGTTGTGCCATTGCACAGGTATATGCAAAATTATTATGAGAAACTCAGATTTACTGCGATAGTAAGTAAACCCTTAATGACAAGGATATACGTGACTTGGGTGCAAATGAACTTAGGAACCCCAGATGATTAATTGAAAGGTTGAACTAGATGATCCTTGAGGTCTCTTCCAACCTGGTATTCTATGATTCTGTGATTAAAAACTGGAGTGAAAGAAGGATGACAGCAATATGTTCTATTACTATTAGCAATTTTGTATTCCTTGATGATGATGCAACTGAGATTGATGTAGCTGCAAGCATGACATATGTTTCCAGGAACTGAGGCCAGAGGAGATGTTTTAACCAAGGAGGTACCACAGAAATAAGTGTCAGCTTGTACAACAAATAGGGCAGAGTACAGAATCAATGGCTTTGACTGACGTAGACAGTAACTTTGTGGAGCTTAATGACTTTTCTATTGTATAGTTGTAACACTGAGTTTCATTACCATGCCAAAATGCACCAGTATAGTTAATTCAAGGCAAAGAAGAATGATGCTTCAAAGTGGAAATTTAAAGTTACAGAGTAAAAAGTCAGGAAATACATACACCTAATTCCTGTCACATTGCAAAATCTCCTCTTCTCGCTGTACATGTCCCTTAGCTCTGATTTTTGTCAAAATATGCATAACGTAAATATTAATTTCTGCTAAAATAAGCATCATAAAAAACAGCAGATGCATGCACACAAATAACATATTGTATTAAGCTCTTAATTTTCTATTTTTTATTGAATTGTCTTCATTAACTTTATTTTTCATGCTCTTTGTTTTCCTTTCAGTACCATAAAAATAACTTGGCTTTACTAGTGTTATTCTAAGTGGTTTTAATTGGATCAATTCACTTATCATCGGGGTGAAGAACTGAGGAGGGGTCAGCATGTACCTTAGCTGCTGAAGTCAATTTTCTGCTAGACTGAGTCAACAAAGCAACATTGCATCTGTTAGTATTGTTCTGTATCAGTAAATGAAACTTTCATTGTTTTTTGTTTTGGGTTTTTGTTGTGGGGTTGTGGTTTTTTTTTTTTTTTTTTTTTTGGTATTTGCAAAAGCTGTAAGACTGTGGAGACCATAATCTAAAATCATGAGCGCCACAATTTTTATGACTACAATCTTCTTTTCCTGGTGTTCAGGCAGTGGTTTTGGGGTGGATTGCGCTGCATGCGTTCTGATGAGGCATTTACAATCTCCTTTATGCAAATTACCCCAGCAGCTGTTTAAGAGCTGTGGTTGTCAGACCAGGCAAGGAGAATGTGATTTGGTATGTCACAAATGGGGCAGGGCTTTATTAGGCTCTGCTAGGAAGTTTTAGCAGATGCCTTAGCACAAATTCATTGTGATCCTGTAACCCCATTATAACTTTATTGCTTATGGAAAGAAAAACACAAAAAGCTCCCAAATACTGTGGGGATTCTAGGAAATAAGCACTTCACACAATGCCTATTTCTGAATTAAGTGTAAATAATAAATGTAATTGTATCATTTAGAGTGGAAAAAATGCAGTTTACCCCAAAGAAGTCATATGCAGCTGAAGGAGTTTTCCTGGGGAGAAATCCAGCACTAACACCTTTAAGACTAAGATAAAATTTTATGAGTAACCAACGAAGACTGTTTTTCATCTTTAAGAATGACTCATCGTTAAGCATTTGCTGCCATTTACAGGTATAAACATTAAGATCTTTTGATACAAATGGCTATTGAAAATGCTATATCTATATTAACACTGGACAAGAGACAGATTAAAAGATCCCCAGAGGATTCTTTTAGGATTGAAAGAGAGCCCCACCTCATTTAGTTCACTTCCCTGTAGTTGTGAGTTAATGTATTGCAGGTTTGCTTTTTATTAAGATTCATCTTGTACTGATTCTTGTTCTTACTCTTGTCATCATCTTGTCAGGTCCAGAATCTCACTCCTGTAATGGGTAGCGAGAATTACAGCCCACTTATAACCTTCTGATATTCGATATATAAATTTGAGACCATATTGCATAATTTTGCTTTTGACAGCATTGTCCAACTTTAATTCACTTTCTTACCAAATATTTGTTCCCTGACACATTTCTAGGGACCAACTGTATCCTTTCACCTTCTGTTTAATGTGGCTATATAAGCTGAACTCTTCTAAGCTCCTCTTGAAAAATTATGAAGATCAAAAGAATGGGGAAGCTAGATGCTAGCAGCTATACTTTATACTTTAGCCATTTGTACTCATCTTTTTTGAATACAGTTAACCAGAAAAATATATGGCATTTCAGATGAGGCCTTACTAATATTACCTGTACAATGACATCAACACTTCCCTATCTCTTCTAGAAACACAGGTAGCTTGATAGTATTTGTCTTTCACATAGCTCATCAATTTGGTGGCTCCTAGATGCCATGATGCACTTTCATCCTGTTATCGAACTTTTGGGGGAAATAAAAAACACAGTCCCTTTTTCTTCTGCTCTGTCAACTTGTATTTTATCAGTTATGCCTCATCCGGCTGGGTGGACAGACATCACTAATATTGCTGCCTACTGACAATTTATAACATAAAACTGTATTTAGAGGGAAAACTAATTTTGAGGTTTTATGCCCCTGTAAAAATTTAGCAGAATACTCCAGACCTAGTTTTTTATATGCAAATAAGGTGTAAATTCTAAGTCCTTAGAAGAGTAATGTGACCAGTCCTTATCTGAGTCTCTTCAAGAATTGAGAGTTGGTAGAATTTGAGTCCCACACAAATACCAAAATAAAATGCTTCTAGAATATAAATAGATATATTTAATCATTTAGTTCAGTCTGAAAATATGTATATAGATGTCTGCTATTCATCTAATGCCAGCTTCAGCTTTCCCACAACATTTGGATTAAGAAAGAGTCCAAAGGAGATGACTTGGAATGAAGGAGTGGCAAAAAAATTTTGTAACAAACCAATTTCAAGAGAAAACTCAGTACAGTATGTATATTATCCTTAACATATCTGTGTTGCTTAGGAGAATATACTACATTATTTCAAGATTGAAGGCCCATGCTCTGAAAATATCCAAAAGACAATTGAAAGGTAAAGGAAAAAAAGAACTTGAATCAACTTTCTGAGTGCACAAACACATAGTGCAGTCCTCCTAAAACCTGGTTGCCAAACAAACACATTAGATCATAGACTGATGGTTCACTTTAGGACATTGACCACTCAAAAGAATCACTAACATATACACTAGAATTTAAGTATTTTTTTTCAGAATGTGGGTTTTTCCATGAGGAAACTAGAAGTAGCTGCCCCAGAGTGCTTCAAGACAGTCCAGTTAAAACCAGCAAAATGCAACAAGTTAGAGTTTCACCTTTTCATCCATCTGAGAGTATGATCAGAATAAACTTCTTACATTATCTCAATACTGGTTTGGGATACAAAAGATCTACTAAATCTCTATGAACTACAATTTAAACATTTTCCTGAGGACATCTTTCTCCCACTCCTCTTGTACAATAACCTTTTCAAGTATTTCACCTGATCTCCCAGAAATGACAACTTCCCACTTACAGCAAATATTTGAATGGTTTGTGCCAGCTTTATATAGAGGGTTGTTTATTACCAATTTAGTGTGTCTGAATTGAAACTGTCCACAATTTTCTGGTAATACTTTAGTCATAATTCTTATTGTTCAACATTTGTCTGAACCCAGCTTGCTATCTTTGTAAAAACGGCTGAGTATAAAGAACTACCATCTTGAAATGATCATTAAAATAAAATGGTATATCTAGCTTTGAAACCTGCTTCATGCATTTCCCAAATCAGTTTTCTGGATGACCATAGCTGCTTTCCACTAGTCAATCCCTCTCCAACTGGAAGCAATGGAACTGGCTGGGCACTCATCTTACGTACTTTAACCTGCCAAAAAAATCTCAGGCTTTCTTCAAACCTAGTTCATTGAAGGTAGTGCCTTGTCCATTCACACTGATACTCTCTCCTCACTATCTCTTTGTAAACCCACCGACCAGCAGCTATCATGTCCTTTGCCTCTTTTACGTGTCGTCTCTTCTGTGACTTCTGCCATTTGGAATATTCTCTTCCTCTCTGAGACCTAGTAAATCAGGTCAGTCCTGTCCTCTGTTCTCTCCTCCTCTTTTTTCTTTTTTTTAATACCAAGTTACTGACAACATTAAAACTAGCCTGGGAAGACAGATGGCCAGAAAGACATCACAAAACGACCAGAGTCCAATACAAACTTTTGTTAAAATGATGACTGAGGAAGAACTCGGGTGGTCTGAAGTATTTTCACCAGTTTATGTTATAAAGCGACTACTTGAACAGGGAAGGAAAACAGAATAGCCCTGCTCTGCACAGTAAAAGGTTCTGCAGACAGCCTTCCTTAGGTCCCTCAGACCAGATGTCCCACTGGTTTCCTTGCCCACCTCTGGCAAGGTCTGGCAGAGGCTGGGCAATAACAGGAGCTCTGGGGGCTACCACAGACTGGTCACAAGTGCCCAGATGAAGAGCTTCTGTCAATTCAACTGTTCTGGCTCCACCTCTGTCAACACCAACTGTGACACAGGAGCAGCAATTGCCACTGTGGTGTTTTTTGTGAAAAGGTGGTTGTACCACTGACAAAACCAGAAGGGTCAGGGAAAGAACAGCAGCAAGGGCATGTCCCCAACTGGAAACATGTACATTGTCTTTCCCAACACTGGCGATGGTTTTGGCTGCAGACTGATGATCCCTGGTGTTTTTCAGGGCCCTCTCTGAGGTTCGTTCTGGCTTTATGAGTTAATCACATCAGAAGTAGTCATTTTAACTCACATGCCTTTAGGAGTAATTATACATTTAAATGATTAAACAAATCAGGAAGAAAAGATATCTACTGCAGAACGAAAGCAGTTAACATTGAAATCCTTTTTTATATTAGTACCACAAGTCGTTTGTAAATAACATGCTCATTTTAGATATGTAAGGAGTTCTGCCATGCCCTGCAAAATAAATTATATTTTATTGGTGCCCGGGTGTTTCATAACTTCTATTTATTTGCTGCAAGAGTGGAGAATTAAGATAGAGTGGTTTATTTCACCAAAAGACTGACAAATGGCTCATTAGACACTTATGGAGCTGAAGCTAATTGTACGATTTTTTGTTGTATTAATTGTCACTGCCTGCTTAACTGGCTAACACTGGCCATCAATACAGAGCTTCTTCCTTTCAGTCTCCAAAGGAGAGGTGTAAAAAAAGAGGAATTTAAAAATAAATAGAACAGTATTTATATCCTAATATAAACAAAAATACTATTTGGATTGGAGGAGCATGAGGGAGGAGTAAGAGAGGATTAATGTGCTGGCTGTTCCCCACTGGGGCCACCAATAACAATCAATCTCAAACAGCAGTCACCTCACATCATCTAACAGCTTGAATCGCAGATATTCAAAGATTCTTTCCCCTTTTTTTTTCCTGTTCAGATTAAATATCATTTACATTGCATCCCTTTTTTTTTTTTTTTTATTTCATCTGAGACATAAGGTCAGAATTGATTGAATATGTACTACCTGCATATAATGATTTCCAGTTTTTTACAATCATGTGCTAATGCTGCACAGTAATGGCCTATGGATGAAGAGACAGATGTACTACCAGTCATTCGCTACACATTTGCATTAACAAATCATCATTTAATTGAAGCCCATCCAACAAGTTTATGCTACTTAAATAAAGTTCCTTTCAATAAAAGATGCCACAATGACACATCGTTGTTAACTGCAAGGTAAATAAAAAGTAGTATTTATTTTCTTGTCACTAGTTTAGGTAAGTATTAACACGTACACTTATTAATTTGTATTTTGCTCAGAAATAAACCACCTGACATCTAACATAGCAATCCAAGCTAGTACAACTATGAGATGAGATAATTCACTTTTAGAAATAATCGTTTTGTAACACCACAATTTCATGCTTTAGAGATTTTTATTTTCCCCCAAAATATACATTAGAACATAGCTTATATAAAGGCTATACATGAGTTGTGTGTTAATACTTTTAGGCAAGCTCTAATAATACAAACCTCAAACCCTGCTGTTATCAACATGGGCTACAATTTTTTTTATGTCTCATTGTTGACTACAAACATTGGCACCACATTTAGAAATCTAGTTGCCTCCCTCTACAATTTAGATATTACTGCTTTCTTTTTAATACTGTCTAGGGAACAATTCAGGTAGGTTGTGATGCCCCTACATGTTTCAGATATAGAAAACCACTATCTATTCTTTTCTTCTTTCAGAACGTGTTGCAAAATATTAAAATCTGAGAAGAAAGCATATCATAAAATGAGGAAGCTATAAAACCAATTTTCTCTTCTTCTAGAGATGGTTTAACAGTACTTTCAGCATATTCATTTCATGGTACATGTTTTGCATCTGCAAAGCAGAAGAAAGATATTTTGGTACTGGCTGTTAAACTGACAAACAATACGTCGAAGCTAACATGCAAGGACAAGGAGATATATTTTTAATTGTGTTTTTGGCTTAAATCTACATTTTCTAGAAACTAGAATCTTTTAGGATGAAAGCACTATATAAATGAAAGATGGTGTCAGTAATAACAGTTGACATCCTTTACTATCCTGGTATTGGCTTACATCTAAACACACCATTGCAATCTTTTATTTACCTAAATACAAAAATAACCAGCTATTTCCCTTTTTATGATTATGAACTGAAAATAAAATATTTATGTAAAAAATAAAGGAAAAAAAGAAGAATCTTAGGAAAACATGAAAATTCATTCTGAGAGTGGGAGAAGGCAGTGTTTTTCTAACCAGAGAAGACAGTCTTTCTAGATGAACTGGTATCTCTTCCTTCCCTTCAGGACTGTGTGAGGATATGAGTAGACAGGGCAGTCTCCAGACTGACCTTTTGTTACTGAGGACTGAAAACACAGAAGAAATTTCACCATACCATGACTGGAAACTACAATGAGAAATTCAGATATGTATCTTAATGCAGACTGCAACATTCAAGAAGAGATAAAACCTAAGATTTATTTCCTCAGACAAGAAACAGTGTTTAAAAGCTACAAAATGCAATCCCATACAAAATAAACAGACGTGCAAAATCCCTACTGTGATTTGCCTGCATGTTCTCCAAGCTTTTTTATATGCTAACTCAGAACAGTAATTACAGATCTTGCAACTTGACTTCTGTTTTCCAGAACTGAGTTGTACGTAAAACATGCCTTTTCATTGAAACAATTACCATTAATCAAAACAGTGAAAGCTAATACCACTCAAGTCCAACCTACTGCTGTGCCCAGCAATATATCAAACTGTCTGTTGTCAAACACGCTAAACAAACTTCAACAGACTGTTTTCACTACAAATAAGAGAAAACATGCTTGCTAAGTATTTTTTAGTCAAACTGCAACCTCAGTAATCCATTCTGTCACTGGATTTTAATTTGAAGTACTCAATCATAGTCTCAGACGGATCCATATTTGACTACAGAAAGGTAACTCACTAGGATTTACAAATGAGTATCTGCAAATGACTACTATAGCCTCAAATTAATTTAAAGATTTACATCTATTTACTCAGGTTTGTTCCTTTATGTCGCCACCTCCTTTCAACTATGAGATTTTTGAATTTGAAAGAAAAAATAAAAAATAAAACTATTCACAACTACTGTCCTAAGCAACACTTACACTTCTAACAAGTTTAAAAATACTGTAATTTCTTCCACATTCATAACAGCTTAAACAATTAATAGAATCTTTTTGAATCTTCATTACAAAGAAGCTGTTACCTTAGAATATATTCAGACATTAACAAAAACCTATCTCCAGCCAGTCAAATTCATATTAAACACAGATCTCATACATCTTGACATATTATAGTCAACAAAAATAGATATATCTACAGTTCTCATGGCACTTCCCTTGCCCTGCCTAAGTGTCATAACTATTTTCTTAATAAAGAAATACGGCATCTGATATCTGACAGAAAAGCTGTTTACTGGTGAAGTCAGTCTTTTTTGCAATTGGTAATCAATGCAGAAATTGAAGTTTTATATAAAAGAAGAGATACAGAAGGAGAATAATATTGGAGTTTAACAAACAGATCAGGCCTTTATTACCAGCAAGCTCCATTATGGATTTGTGAGCTTTGTAAGCCAAGCTCCCCCAAGTGTAATTAAATTTTTATTTATAATGTGTTTGTGACTGTTAACTTTGTGTTGCCTCTGCTTGTCCCGCACCCCCCCCGCCCCCAAACCCAATGTGAAATAGTATTCTACATTTACTGCTGCAGAGAGCGGCACTTTATTAAGTTGCTGGATTCATCTCTAGACTTATAAGAGATGAGAAATACAAATAAACATATCGTGTATTATTTATACACAAACACTGTATCTTTAAGCATAGATATATACATATACATTCCTGCATGCAGACATTCTCAGCCAAAACAGAGGACAAAAGAAGTACATGTCAGTTAAAATTGAACACGTGTGAGCAAGTATCACTTTTTTTCTACCAAGAGCACTATTTATCACATATTTATGTTGTGGAGAGATGGGAAAGCTCCGGTAAGACAGGGCAATGCAGCACTGCAGAGTACATTTTATGCTGCAAGCCATGTCTGAGATTAGTGTAAATGTACCAGGAAACGGTTCTAAACTCCAACAAAGCCAGCATCTACGGTTCATTTTTTTGTTCATCTATAAAGAGAACTTCATGAAAAAGACCTCTGACTCCAAGAATATATTTTTTATTTTTTTTGTATTAAATATATTTCCTCTTTCATTCAGGTATTACCCCCAGTACCAGTACTAACATTAAAAAAAAAAAAAGAAAAAAAGAAAAAAAGAAAAAAGCTTAATATAAGTAACCACAGGAGGATCTCTTCTCCCCTTGAAAAACTGCAAATAAAGATGTCAGCTATTGAGTATATTTGTGGCGTCTCCAGCAGCTGCTGTTAAATACCAGCTGGTCTAGCTGATTAAAATTACCTCCGAGTTGGTATTATAAAGATGCCTGGGCAGCGTTGCTGTATTAATGGATTATTGAGTGAGCGATGAAAACCTTGGCCAGCTGATGCGTTTTATTACAGATAGGCTTTATGATGTGTAATCACTGTAATTTTTATAACTAGAGGAAACAGGGAAAAAAGAAGAACCTTCTTTCTCCCCTTACTCAGAGTGAAATCCGTTAAACCAGATCCTTTTTATTTCCACTGGTCTGTTACTTGGGAGTTAGCTAAACAATGTGGGTTTTAATAGTTTCTGCATATGTAAGACTTTATCCATACCTATGCATGCATGAAGAATGAGAAGCTCTTATGTTTAGGGCTACATTGTATTTACCTATTTTACATATGTTTAGGTTTACACATTGGGTATTTATTTCAATTTTTGAGTACCAGGCAAGTGCTGCAACTGGCCCCGTGAGATAAACCCTTGTGTATTCAGCAACTCAAGCAGTGAGATCTTAGGTCCGGTCTCTCCATCTCCTATTACCCATATTCTCCTCCCCTTCCTGCCCCAAACCTTCACACAGTATGTCTTTTAACCATCTCTCAAACTTGTTTTCACCTTCCTAACCACATATTTAGCATGCTGTCTTGTTTTCTGATGGTCGTTTGGTTTGCTCCCCAAACTTACTGTGGTAAATATTAAAATTATGTAATTGTTACCAGTTTTTGAGATTTAAGGAAAAACAAATGACTGGGCACTTGGAAGATTCAGATTTATCAGTGAAACATTTTATTGCAGATGACTTCCCTCGTGAGGTGACTCAGCAGCCCAGCCAAAGTTATGTCTGCTTGAATGTCATTTACTGAGAGCATCTCAAGCATAAATACTGCAATTTTTTCAGGAATGGACACACACCAAACCCAAACTAATGATAGCTGAGATATTTCAGTGGAATAGGAACTGCTGAAATGCTAAAAGCAAGTAAACTAAAAATTCTATAACAGTAACCTTAACTTTAACCTCTTAAATCTCTCTTAAGGAAATGTACCATTGCTCATCTTTTTTTCCAGACTAGATAATTAATATTAACTCCTCCACAAAGTTTAGAAAAGAATTCTCTATAATAAAAAACTGAAACAAGTTACAGAATTTTAAAAGAAATACAGATGGGTATCATTCCAGTCCATAAAGTATAGAGCTGCATTTCTGGGACATGCTACCACATCATATACATTCACCTGCAAACTCTATGGAGAATTTTTTATTCATATTGGTGGAGTTTATGTTAAGTACCACAGACAGATCATTTAAACAATTTGCTAGAAGAAAAAGCTCCTCTAAGTGGGGCATTTAACAGATAAAAAGGTAATTTAGATCAAAGATGCATCAAAAAATAGATCAAATTTAATCATCAATATTGTGAAAGGCAAGGATTTTACAATGGATGAAATCTTTTGATTTAAAGGTGAGTTTTAAAAGTAAGTTTTGGTCCATCCAAGAGTGAAATCACCCAGACACTCTCCTCCTTTCTTCATACCAGAAGAACCTAAGCTAACCTGATAATCTGAATATGTCATATACTTCTATGATGTATCACCTGGCTGTTCTGAAACACTTCTGTACTGCCATGACTAGCTACCAAAATGATTAGTTGCCTGCAAAAGGAAGGAGTAAAGCAGTAAAGCAAGTTTCACCAGGTAGGAATGCTGTGGATAAACAGGGGCCATTCCACTCTTCCTAACTTCACCATTTCCTTTCTGCAGAACATCTGAGCAGAAGTAAGGGAAACAGGCAAAAGCCATTATGGCAGGGCAAGGAGGAATGTTTAAGATGGAACTACACCAAACAGTGAAGGCACACAGCTACCTGCAGTACATAATTGTGCTAGTCTGAAATACTTCATCTCACAGCCGTGCCAAGTGCAGAAGGCAGAAGCCACAGTTGACTGCCCACAGGAGCACCGCCGTCCGGCACCTGTTCTATCTCCATATGATGCCTGGAGCCCAAGTGGATCCTGCAGTCACAAAAATCTTTCGGGAGGGATGTATTTTCATACAGGGAAAAAAAAAAAAGAAAAAAAGGTGGGTTTTGTTTGATGAACCCCCCCCAGTTCCTATTTTCTCGAACCAGGTGACATTTATCCTTGTCTAGTGTCAACCAAGAATCCACCTTTTACATCCACGAGTGAAAAATATTCTGCATGTTACTGGTGGCGATAAAGTCTCTCCCCCTCAGTCCCAACTCCTCACGACGTTAGCACATTTACCCTTCAGGAAGAGCAGCCAAGGAGGAGGGCCCGGCAGGCTGCAGGCGCTGCCCTTTGGGTTGGCTACCACTTAAGGCGGTGGCCCGGCCGGTTCCGCTGCCGCCGTTTCCAAGGAAACCGGTGCCACGCCGGGTGGGGGCCGGGGGCGGGTCCGGGTGAGCCCCGCCCCGGCGCTGGGCCGGGTTTCGGGCGGCGGCTGCAGAGGCGCCGGTTCCCGGGTTCGAATCCGGTGGATGTATGGGGCAAAAGAGGCCTCTCTGGACCCTCCGGCAGCATATTTTTCAGGCTTTTAACTAAGTTTCCATCTCAAGTAAACCTCGTAAGAATAAACTCAACAAACTCAACCCGAATGCTGCAGGGCTGTGGTTTGGTGCCTATTTCTATGCTGTGGCACATTTAATGTACAGCTGCAAGAGGCATCTCTCTTGGATCTAGCAAGCAGGGCCAAGCAGCAGGGAAGAATAAACAGTGCTACAGTTGAAAAAAACCCATCTTATCGAAGATGAAGACTTAGTTAGAGTTGAGATATAGTGCAAACACAAAATATGCGAAGTTTCCCCCAGGACTACTTGAAGTATGATTTAAATCGGTGTCACCCATGAGGATTCACTCCAAGATAGCCAACTGGAAGCACTGAACAAGTAAATTATTTTATCTGAGAAGGAAAAATTACAGGAAGGCAATTCTCTAAATGGTAAAAGTATTACAATATGCTAAACAAATATCGTTGCATTTGTAGTAAATACATATATATTGATATGCTCTGAATTAATGGTCAATTTAACAAGCATGCTAAACTTTACGCAAAACAAGATTCTTAATTCACTTGGGTTAATAAACATAAAATTCTGATAATTACAGATACAATAATGCCATATGAGCACTTTAAACATATGCTGTGGGAATTAAATCCTGGCTATTCCTGCCCACTGAGGACCAGTTTTTAATCTTCGATGCATGATATGTAGTAATGGATTTTACGAGTTGACTTTTTTAAATTTGATGATCAGGTTAATGAAATTTATAATGATATTTTTCACACCAAGTTCAAAATAGTACTTAACTCCTTGGCAGAGGAATTCAGATTGGACATGTAATGGATGTACCAGCAACTGCTGGTGTGAAAGGATTAATCATCATTTTAGACTTTTATTAAATTAGATAAAATGGGATAGGCATGAATCAGAATATATAACAATTAATCACTGGACTTATATTGAGTCTTTTAAAAATCTTATTTGCTCCTGAGTTGGTAACTAATCTAGGCCATTCTGTACCAGTCTGACAAACTCTCTAGATAATGACTGTGACTATAACATTAATAATATTATCAGTTAATGACAAAATATTTATTCTCTATGAGTTAGGGGGTTTTTTTGTTTGTTTGGTTTTTTTTTTTTTTTTTTAAAGGAAATAACCCTGTCTTAGTCATCTCAAAACCTTGTAATTAGTCTTATTCTTTGCTATCAAAATATTTTGCTTTTATATATTTGCTTGTTTTTTGAAATTTAAGTACTGGATATGCCAGTGTGCACAGGTGACCAAAGTTTTCTGTATATCCACCTAGCATTTAATGTATATTGTTGCATCTATACACACTGGAATTTTTAGAAAATAAAAATTACTAAACTTTTGAATTTTATTTATTCATCACTGAGAACCACCCCTGTTAAATTACCATAAACCTCAACATCACAACAACTACTAATCCAGCTAATAGGGATTAAGGGAGATGGAAGATACATAATAAGCATCTGGGGGATATAGAATTTATCCCAGGAGTGTAGTAAAGAGCTCATAATTTAAAGAGTGCCAAAACCCAAGTGCATCATGAAGGTCTTTCCTCACAAGTGACATTAACTGCATATCCCACAGATGCTTATTACATATTCTATTTATACCTCTAAGAAGAAAAATATTCGTTTAAAGTTTAAAGGTTTAGTACTGCTTAAACACAATGTAACACAGCTGTCTCATGATGTCACAGGGAATATCAAAGGCCAGAGCGCAGAGTCATAATATAAGAAATAGTTTAGATGGAAGATAAATCAGGGGATGCGTCTCAGCAGGAGAGTCCCAGAGCTCAGATGTACACTAAAGCAGGATGTATAACTATGTACTTTGGTTGGATATGGGATTAAACCATTACAAAGTTTTTTCTGATTGCAGTTATCAAAATAAGAAAAAGGAGAATTAAATCTATTTCAATTATTTCAAACAATTTTTCAATACATGTAACATGTCAAACCATTAATACTAATATATGAACTGCTAAGGTCTAAGATGCCATTATCTTTTCTACTGTTCAGCCTATAAAAATATAAATGTGTCATCATTAACATTTCTAGATATTAAGCACATTTGCATGTTGCAAACTTTCTGTGGGAATTATTTTTTTTCATATTGCCTGATTACTCTTTTGTGATTCCTCTCATAGATATGGAAGACAATGAGGAGAATTCTTTGAGTCAAGATGTCCCAAATACTTCTAGTTAATTGTATGTGCATTATTAGGAAAAAAACCCCAAACCCCAATATTGCTGATTTTGCGTGTCATTCCCATGTGTACTTCAGCTTAAGCTCCAACAGATCACACAATATTTATTGATCTAAGTTGTAAGCAGCTAAAGACTGTTGTCTGAAAGCACTAGATTTCAGCACTGTAATGATATTTAAAAACATAGAACATATTACACAGTTCTGCTGCTGCTACACTGTACATGTGGGTACCTGTATGGATTTATTCAAAGTATCTAAATATTTTTTACAAACTTAACCTCTGCCAATAAAAACCTTGTAGCACTATTGGTAGGAGTTACAGCAATCAGAAACAGGGGGAGTTTAAAATTATATTATATTTTATTACATTACATTGTATTATACTATGAAAGTAAAGGACAAAAAATAGGAAACATCTTTTCTCTCTCCTCTTTCTCAATACTGAGAGCAAAAATCTCAAAAAAATGCTCATATAGCATGCAAAGATCACTGCAGTGGACAGTTTTTCAGACTGCAAGGACAAAAAAAGAATTATCTAAAGGTAACAGAGGAAGCATCCTAACATGGTACTCATGTCAAATAAGGTAATAAGAAATGAAGAAAGGCAGATCATTAAAAATTACAGATGACGATGTAAAGGTCTACAAAAAGGGATGCTCTCTTGTGGACTTCCCAAGCTGATGTTATACTGGGTGATGCCATTTTGTTTCTCTGAAATTCGGGAATAATTACTGTCCTGTTGCCAATACATTCAATACTGAATAACAAAGTTTAGGTACAGCTTCCACTGCCTTCTTTCCTCACAAACAGTGCTATCTGGAAATTCAAGGAAGTCATCAGTGTCAATCGATATCAAGCTGCAAATGGTGTGTTTTGGAGTGCTTTCAGAGGAAGAAAATAGCAGAGCAGCACCTTGCCTTCTGTAAAAAATGCAAGTGTGACTCATTCATTGATTTCAAAACATGTATTTGAAAACAGCTCCTACTCTTGATAGCTTTTCTTCTTTTTCACAAGGCAACTCTATTTTGCAGTCTTTTGCACAGATTTTTATCTTCAAAATGTGTGGGGCCCTTGTGCTAAATTATAGAACTTAACCCTTTAGGGCCTCATGCTATTACATTCAGTATGAGGAGTCATGAAATATTCTCATTATTTTTACAGTATTAGTTTGGTAGAATAATTTGTAGAAGAGTTCCTCAAACAGCATTTCTCATTCTTTACCTAGACTAAAATACTATGAATTCACACAATATGCAGGAGTTACATGAAATCGTGCACCCTAATTAACAGCACTACTCTTGAGCAACCTACCGCCGTGACCTGTGTTAATGGAATTTATTCTTTGTATATGGCTGCCTTGCTTTAATATTTCATAGGATACTTCTAAAAATTCTTGCTCAAAACCACATTAGAACCAGAAAAGATACTGAAGGCATATACCAATTTGGAACAAGATTTTTTTCTTTTTGGAACAAGAGGCTTCTACAACTCTAGCAAGATGTTGGAAAGAGGTTCACAAGGTCACAGAGAACTACTATCTAGCTCACCCATTTTAAAAGTTAGGACAGTCATTTGTATTATTTCCATTTTTTTGTTGCATGCACTTCCAACACTGCCCTGTATTTATCCAATTCAAGAACTCCCAATAAAACAACTGTCAGAGAAGACTCAGTACATAAAATCTGAATTATATAGGTTGTCTGCAGAAATCCTCACCTTACCGCCCTGCCCCAAAACCCCTCACCTCAGTTTGCCTCTGATTGATACTTCTGACTGCCCATATTCCTACAGAATTACTATTTTACTAATTTTCAACATTTTCATTGGGTATGAACTGCAGTTTCAGGATATAATTTTCTGCTAAAACTAAGGACACAAATGAAAATGACCCTGAAGAGTTAGATGATTAACTTGTCCTCCCAGGCCCAGGGAGGCTTAGACTGAATACTGTGCTATCCCTGAAGATGACATCCCACAATTTAAGGCAGTTCACTAACTAGTGTTTGAGTTGTTTTGGCTTTTTTTAATATCGTTCCCCAACATTCTTCTCTCCACCCATGAAAATCCCAAATGGCCTAGTTTATTCTGACATGAAATAATAACAAAATATTAAAAATATATATTTTTAATCAAATCTAAATCCTGTGCCTCCAAAAGATATACACTGTGCATTTAACTATTTCATGTTCATTAAAAATTTAAAATAAATTTCTCTTATCTGCACCCTTACTTGATACCAGTTGTGTTTAATGATGACAGTTTACATTTTAAAATTTAGTTACTAAATTGTATTTACTATCTCTGGCCATTGCTCTTGTTGACGCTATTCTTTGTATTCTAGCAGATACTCCTTCTTTGGGTGGTATTTTTTATGTGCATCAGGATGATGCAAACGAACCGAAAGATTCTCAGAGTGACCTTCTGTCTGTATTAGTCTTCAGACTATCTTTGGGTATTGGCTTTTATCTTAAGGACTCATGACAGGAAGATCTTTCCCTGCTGGATGGTACACATGGTTCTCTTAATCACTTTATTATCAGCTATAAAGGTGTGTCTTTGCAGGAAAATAAAGGGTGTGCTAGTAACATATGTTTACATGCCAATACTAACTTGATTCAGATAGACCAGGTAAGAATATGCAGTGAGGATAAAGGACTGGTTAACAAAAAACTAAATTATCCACAGGTCTCGATTCTATGTGAAATGCATTGGTTGCTAGCAAGTGCTTAAGTCCAAAGTCCTGCATTTTGCCTACTAACAACATGTTAGAATGGGCACCCTAGCACACTTTCATTTTTTTTATGCATATGCTGAAATAATTCTGAGATAATTACCTTCTGCAACAGTTACTTGAGGTACCTATTGTCTTTTCTGTACTAATTTCCAACATGAGTTTTCCATACTAACTTTTTTGACATTGAAAGAAACAAAATGATGCACTAAATTAAACATTACTGGTTAATATGAACAGCTGATGTGATTCAAGTCCAAAGCAAGCAAAGGAGAAGTAAATACTTGTCACATGGCACCTTAAATTCCCTACTAGAGTAGAACATCTCCATTCATTGTTCAGCTTTTATAGTCAATAGCTATTGACTAAAGTAAAAAAAAACCAAACAACAAACCAACCCCAAAAAACAAGCTTTCAAACACCTGTATATATTCCTACTAAATTCATCAAAGATTTCAGAAGATATTTATTCCATTGAAATTCAATGGTCTCTAAGCCTACTTATGTTTAATGCCACAAAAATGTTCAGGGTTGGGTTTTTTTTTTGTTTGTTTTGTTTTTGTTTTTTGTTTTGTTTTTGGTTTTTTGGGTATGTGACAAAAGTAAAAATGGAAGCTTTCTTGTTTCTTTCCCAGAAAAAGATAATTCCCTGTACTTCATATGGGAAGCACATCATCTGCATGAAGGAGCAACATAATGACAAATCTGCATTCCATCCTCACAGCCATCCAGTACTACTCATTATCATCTCAGCACATAATTATGCGGCAGGAGAGTAAAACTCAGATGAACACTTTTGACACCTAAACCAACCCTTCATTCAGTTTATAGGCTGGGTTTTCGCATTATATGTATGTTAATATCTTACATCTAAGTTAAGACTAAAATACTATTTGTGACAGCCATAAAAAGGGATAAAATCCAAAGTTCATCATGCTACATTTTTCAACCTAATACACAATAATAAGTGGCACAAAATGAAATATACATTTTTTTCAATCAACAAGCTAGAAGGTTTTTTTGGAGAAACTCAACAATGAGCAACAGATATTTATCATTTAAGAACAGGAAAGGGTGAGTAGCCTCCCTTCAAAACAAGAAAAGCAGCTTCTAGAGTTAAGTAGAATTTGCTTTCGGCCTAAAACTAAGATACCTACTCTGATGCTTAAGAATTTTGCACATTTATTTGCACAGAGCAAATCCTCTGAGTTAGTGAATCATCACAACACAACTGGTATGTCCACAGCAGGTGAGGAAATCCCTCCCTCAATGAGAATATATTGTAGCTTTCTAATTAGCTTCAGATATGTTTCCTTCTGTCATCTAACTTTGAACTTACAAGTTTCTTCTTACAATACTTTTTTTTCCACTATGCAAGATAGAATTAATAGTAAATCCTCAAGATGTTTGAGTCAGACACCAAAAGCTTTATCTAAAAATCCAGTAGAATTATTACTTTGTTCAGAAAGACTTTGTATTTGCTTAGTCTTAGCCATTGTTAGATATTTATTTTAATAGCAAGGCCAGATTTTGGTGGTTCCCCTACTACATGCACAATAGCTCAAAGTTGCTTTCATTGTACTTGCTATCCAACTAATTGATGATGCTGTATTAAAAACTACAGAGGAACTGTATTTGGTTTGGATCATATCATATTATTATCTGTCTCTTTTTTTTTTTTTTTTTTTTTTTGGTGAAGAATGAGAACCCAAAATAATCCCAGGCATCCTGGATGGTTTGTAAAGTTCTCCTTAACAAGACTGATCTTTGATCTACTTTTTATGGAGATCATGAAGATTTCTTATTCTGATGCCTAGTGGGATTTTTTTTTTTTTTTTTCCTAGATACAACGAATATGATTTATGTTCCTTTACTGCACAGGTAAAATCCTTTAAATTTTCCCTCCAGAGACCAATATGGTCGTGGAAAAGAATACTGCCTGGTGCCATAATGGCATGGGAGAGAAACTAAAACAGGTGGATGCCCCAGAGCAGTGCTCATAGCAAAGCAACTAAGAATAGTAATAGTGCAGCAGCACATCTGCTGTTGACTTTGCTGTAACATAACCTTTCTAATGCTATCTTCAAATCTACACTTGTGCCTAGTTACCCTGTAACTTAGTTTGCATCTTTCTCTATTTTTTTAATTGTTTTTATTTTTTTCTCTGCTTCTTGAGATAGGCTTCTTCCTGAAATGTAATTGTGGTATCACCCTAAAGGGCTGGAAAAGCATCTCAAACTGCAGTAGGCAGTATGTCTATCTGATTGATCATCATAAAGCAGAGTGGCAGCAGGAGGCAAAGTCATCGGCACAGAATGTTCTAAGAAGGCCTTTTTTGTACTGAGATTAAGCTATCATGAAATATTTACACTAACTTTTGCATGTGCTTTACTTTCTGTTGGATATGTGCTTAGAGTTTGCTTAACCGATATAATATTGCCAGCAGCACTATGATGCAGAAGCTGCTGAGTTTATACCAACACTTAATTTTTGTTCTTTAATAACAATTTCTATACTTATACAATGTCACTATCTTTGTGTGTATTATTTCTATACAACTGTATCGTATATAGTTACACGATCAGGCTATCCTTATTGCATGCAGTTTGATAAGAATTTAATTGATGCACTAAAATTCACTTTGAAATCCTCAGTACATAGAACAAAGTAGTAATAATGATACTATGTGGGACTATTCCAATTGATTCATCTTTTCAATGAAAGATAAAAGAGGTCCTCTACTATATATTACTTTAAATGGAAGAAAGTATCCTTAAGCATAGATATGGGAAGACTTTCTTCAAACTTGTCCTTTCTCAAGCTGAGAGCACAATCCACTTCTTTTGCCACTGCAAACTCTGGGCACTGCAGAATGGTTCTGCAATAATTATTTTGTACTTCAACATGAATTAGATGTAAGGGTCAAAGAAATTAACACTAGAATACCATTTAATCTAGGACATTAATCATTGTTAACTCACCTAATTTTACAATTAAACTGCATATTCAATCTGTCAACTGTTCAGTATCCAATCTTTTTGTTCAATCTTATCATTTTTTTGTTTTTATTTATAGAAAAGTGTATTATCAGGAAGCATGTCACTGAACTGTTAATGTAATAAATTCCATTTTATTTTCAAACCATTCTTGTCCTTTACTTTACAAAGTACAAAATTAGCTATGATCAGGTAATTTTATAGTTTGGTTAGACTGTATGCAATTTGCAGTGCTACCATGAGCGTGAAACAATGTTATTCTGCAAAACATTATCTCAGGGTCTAATAACAAGTTAAAGACTTGGCAAATAAAGAAGACTGAGGAACAATAAGGCACAAAGCCTTTATCTCTGTATTGCCGGTTCCCTTTCGGCTGATATTAATAGCAGCTGAATAATTATCACAGGGATATGCAGTGGATGACTGCTAGTGAATGAATGTGTGTTCTCACAAAATTTCCAGCTACTGGAAACCCTGTGCTAAGGTCACTACAGTATATGACACCAACTTGAATGACCAAACCACAGGTATATGGCACAGCTAGTTCCATAGTATACCTTGATATATCTAACAGGGTTCTCTTTCGGATCAGCAATGAAATGAGATAGCCAGTTAATGTGAAGTCTGCTCACTGATACCCTCCGGAAGATAAAGAAATCCACTCCCTTGAGCTAAAACTTCATGAAATGTGAACTACCCATAGAAAAAATTTCTTCTCAGCTGGTAGCACCTCCCAAAATGCAGTCTGGCATACCAAGCTGAGACTAATGACATCACTATTTGCAGAGGACTAACTGATGAAGAAAAAAAGATGATTTTTCACATTGATATGATAAACACTATAGTGAATATCCTTTTCCATAAAACCAGCATACAACCTTTACACTACTGGACAATTAATGAGTCGTAACACATGTACTGAAATGCTTGTTGAAGCTGGTCTGCTAAGGAGGTAAGCATAATTTGAAGACGTGTATAATTGCATTTTATTTTTGAAGAACAGTTTCTGGACATGGAAATGTACAACAGACTGGGGTACCTGACCTCCCAGCAGAACAAGTCTCCCTAGTGTTTCAAAAATAAAAGGACTATTTGTAAACATCAAAGATAGAAATCAACTGTATGAAAATACAAACAGTAAGAAAGAGTTGTTTCTATCTTGCCCCAGGAGGTTATAGAAAGATGCAAAATAGAAAACACTATAATTTTTAAATAAGCAAACTGTGTAACTTGTTCAGGCTAGGGGAGACTGCCACTAAATAGAACCCTTTTGTGTTGATACTTTTCACCAGGAACACCATAGAATCACAGAATGGTAGCGTTTGGAAGGGATCTCTAGAGATCATCAAGTCCAACTCCCCTGCTGGAGCAGCATCACCCAGGAAGGACACAGAGGAACATATTTGAGGGGGTTTTGAAAGTCTCCAGAGGCGGAGACTCCACAGCATCCCTAGGCATCATGTTCCAGTGGTCTGTCAGCCTTGCAGGAAAGATGTTTTTCCTCATATCATCTTTTGAGGAAAACTCTCATTCTTCCTTCTACCATTTGTATATTTTTTTGAGTGATATCAAGGCAGGTAGATGAATATTTATTGTTAGCAAATCCAACAGACTTCAGCAAAACCATAAACTTGAACAAAAAGCTCACAAAATTTCTTCACTTGGATTAGGTTGAGCAATTATTAATAGCCTATTATGTTTATGAAATGCTGTTTCTAGTTCAAGAAATGTTAAATACGGGAAAAGATCCAGCATCTGAGACTGTCAGCTGGCTCACTACTGGAAATTACTATTCTGAAGGATTCAGACATCACTAAAGGTGAGAATAATACAACACAGTCATGTTCCTTTCCCTTTCTTTTTCTCCTGTCCTCTATATTAAATCAGAAATCAGAGAAGGATATGACCTCATAGGCAAGCTACTTTCCTCTTCTATCAATGCAGACTCATTCTCTGTGATACTACCCATTTCTGAGAGCTTTTCAAAGCCTGTCTTTAAAATATTCTGATGGGTTTCCCTTTGTTAATTTTGATATGTTATTTTACCATCTAAAAGCTCCCTGTTAGTAAGGTTTTCCTGATAGTCAGCCTGAAGCTCTCTCTCATAATTCATTCCCTTAACTGTAAATTTCTTTATTCAGATTCAGTTCTATTTATGCCACACCAGACTGCACTGCTCTTCTGTTATTATAATGTTTTGAGCTAAAATTTATTTTTTTCTTTCAATTATTTCTCTTACTGAAAGGCAAAATGTTATACTGAAGTGCATATCTACAGTACAAATTATTTTTGCCCCAGAATATCTATTTGCAAATATTGGAGATATATCTTATTTTATTTTATGTGTGTTTTCATAAACCTTCATAAAAAAGAAACACTGTTTTTTTTTGTTTTTCTTGATATTTATACAGCCTACTTTTCATTACTATCCCTGAAGTTTATTAAGGATGTTTGCTTTCTCTTCCAGAAAAGTGAAGATATTAAGAAAATAAACAATTCTATACTATGCAAAAAAACCCCTGTCCTCTTTATACTTTTAATACCTTGCATGTTATTCTTATTCTTCCCCTCCTTGTAACACATTCCTATCAAAACTATTTAAATAAAATTTGTAGAATTACATTTATATTCCTAATATATGTTATTTCTAAGTCTGAGACTACTAAGTATTAGTTCAACCCTTCTCTTGTTAAGTATTGCAGTTATGGCCTGACATTTACACAGTCACCTTTTCCCTCCCTTTCTACATTTTCTATTGAGCTGTTAAATGTAACTCACAATTACATTTCCAAAAT
>JANHGN010017296.1:44720-59205 GCA_024605025.1 Megaceryle maxima
AATGTAACTCACAATTACATTTCCAAAATTCCTACCTGTAAATTAAATTAATTTTTTTTCTTAATTATTTTATTTTTTTTTATTTAAGGTAAAGCCAACCTTACTTTAAATCATTACAAA
The DNA here is from genome assembly GCA_024605025.1 of Megaceryle maxima. Taxonomy (NCBI): domain Eukaryota; kingdom Metazoa; phylum Chordata; class Aves; order Coraciiformes; family Cerylidae; genus Megaceryle; species Megaceryle maxima. Next base: position 44,841 of record JANHGN010017296.1, read on the forward strand.
AAGTTAAAAAAAAAAAAAATTAGAAGTGTCATTTTTTTCTGTCACTGCAACTGGACAAACAGCTCGCCAGCTCTTTAAGGAATTGTCAAGATGGATCAAATGTCTAGAACTCTAGAGATGATGAAGGCAAAATTCTTCCTCAAAACCACAGTCAATTCACAGTTACTCAGGGTTCATCCAGGCTGCACACTCTGTATTGACCCAGGCTCACTATAGCAGCCATAACTGGTTTGGATGCAGTGCTGTGCAAACACATGAGCAAGGCCACATCCAAAGTTCCACCTGGCCCAGTTAAGCTCCTTGGAATAGGTACGCACAATACACAACCAGCTGAATGGATCTGGGGCTACCCGGACTGACTCTGCATACAGACACTTTATTACCTCCATGCCTTAGCTTTCTTTTAACACACCTCTATCAGCAGTATTCAAAACCCCATTACTACAATAGGGGAAAGTTCACCGATTCTAAACTGGTGATAAAATTAAGTAAATAAACCATTCAATAATAGCAATTTCCCCAATACACTTTTCTTTGTCCCCTACTATCACATTTCTTTTTTCAGAAAAAACACAGGTAGAATATGTACTTGATTCAGTAAATACTTCATCACTACACTGGGAGTCTTTGTCAAGTTCTCTAAAATGTAGCTGAACAGACTTATTCCCCTGTGTATCTGCACAGGGAATGCCACTGTCACAAATACAACACTAGGGTGTCATTTACTTTAATGCTGCCAATTGAATAAGTCCTAAAAGATAAATATTTCTTTTTAGCCTCATTAATCCTAAACTTAAGGAAAAAAATGTCCTAATATAATGAAATAAAAATAGAGGAAATTCAATTAAATAATGCTTTGCAAACACTTACAGTCCATAAATCTGTGGAGCAATTTCAAGACGGTTCAGGTGCATGTATAGTTCTGTATCATGTTTCTTCAGCAGATGATCCTGAATTTGGTTCACCTTTGCTACAATAGCAATAGATGGGCCTAAGTCCTGTGGCCTTGCAAATGGCATAGGCGTAATCATCACCTCTTTCTCCTGGAGACACAAAAAACAGGGAAAAAAAGAACATCCCATGATGCTTTATTGTCTAAAGGGATTGTCTACAAGAAACTTTTTTAATTGTAATGATTTGCTTTCAAATAAACATAAAAAAATATTAATAACTCTCTTTACAAGTACAAGAGGAATCTCAAGTATCCACTTAAGTGGAAGGTATTGTGGGATTCCTCTTCCCAGGCTTGCCAAGGTTCATCCCCTTGTTCTGCATATCAATTTTTACGTGCATACTTTACTGTTCACGCTCTGACAAAGTGTTGACAGCTTTATTTGAGCTTTAATATCAGCAGTCTGAGTCAGTCTAGAGCAAATCAGATGAATGGTAACTTAGTAAAGAACACATGCCCTCACAGGACAATAAATTGCATACCAAATAGGAAATAACTTATTTTCAATCTTTTCATAACAGGCTTCCCTTGGTCAGAAAATCTGGTGGCTGTACCTCAAAATCTGAAGAACTTGGATAAAGCGTCAGAGAACTTTTAAAACAAAGAAAAAATAGAACAGTGAGATGAACTTGACAGTTAGAAGGTGGTTGGTTGGACCTTAAGGTTGTGTAATCTATGTAATAATCTAGAATATGTTGCACAACATGTAAAAACAGCGGAAGAGAACTACTGGAGCATCCATGAACCTGAGAGTGCTTTAAATTTGTTCTTGCAGAAGAGAAAATATTATTGAAAAAGATACAGAATGATAGAGAGAAATGTAGCCAGTATTGAATTGCATTGAATAGGAAACATGTAAAAATGAGGATGAAATACAAAAACGAAGAAGTCAAACCTATCAAGAGAAAGACTGAGGAAAGGGAAATAGAGAATTAAGCTGTCAGGACCATTGTTAAAGTTATAAAGGAGGGAAAATTAGAACAGTAAGAAGAGAAGATTTTGCAATGACTTTGTTGCAACCTGTCATCATAGCTCTGACGTGAAATCTTAACTTTAAAAAATAGATTTTCTACCCTTTTGCTCAGTATACTGATAGAGAAACATTATCCAGGTCAAAGGGTTAATAATTTTCAGACTTCATGTCCTTTACAGCTTAAAGTGTTGAAAGATAAAATCACTTGGTTCAAAACAGTGAAGAGCACATTATTTTTAACATTTGATAAAAAAGAAAGCTTTTTTGTTGTATAAACTCTCTCCAAGTCTGTTTCCTATGGTTATAGTCCCTCTTCAACCCTATTAAAACCTCTCTGTATCAGCATTTTAAGATGAAGGAAGAGAAGTACTCATATTTCAAAATGATTTACAACATGGTTTAATATTCAAATTAGCAGCAAACATTTAATAATTTCTATCAAAAAAGCCTGGTTTTTTATGTTGATCTCTTTTGCTTGAAATACAATTTCTTAATTTTGCATTTCTCTGCTGCAGAAATATATGGGATGACAATAAACAGTGATTTCAGGTAAAATGTTTCTATTTAAGGATCTGATTGATTATAATTTGTATCTTAAAATCTGCTTAATTGTTGTCTTGCTATGGCAATTGCAGCAAAGGGACTGATCTGTCTATTACAGTGCACTGGTTGTGCCACGCTATTGTGGTACCAAGACATATTCATTTAAGCTTCCCCGGCAAATTGCTTGACAAAAGCTCCCTCAGACTGTCAAATAAAGCTCACTTCATCCTTTCATTCAAAATCTTTTCTGTTCTGCCAAACAGAAATTTAGAATAAAACAACTAGCATCTTAGGGGCTAATAAGAAACACTGCTACTGACTTAAAATATTTAAGTTCTTCACAGCTGCTGGTATGTTGAGAAAGGATGTTTTTCCTACCTCCTTTTAAAATTATTCTATCAACTTCTTTTTTACCAAATCGGGCAGCATTCTTTTTACCCTAATTTTTGTTTCTCCATTGTATGTCCATTTCCTATTGTTGTTTCAGGCAAATTTCATTATTTTCTTGGACATGTGCTAGAAATACTGAAAAAAGGTATCTATTAATCTCCTCCTAATTTATACAGAAAACCACTCTGTAAGTATGATATGATAACATTGCCTTAACATTAAATGCCAGTCTATAGTATCTTTTTTTTTTTTTTTTTTGCATAAACATATCAATTTATCTTTGAAACCAATCTTAAAATTCTGTAACTCCACATATTCATAGACTGTGCATGTTCCATCAGTTGTCACACATCTAGGGTATGAACTTTAGTCTGCTTTATTCAAGTTGAGATTAACTTCAACTTGAACACTTCATACACTCATAACTCTGATGACTCAAATCTGTATCTATAAGCTTTTCTCAATTATAGGCATAGATTCTGGTATAGAAATATCAACAGTAGAATCCTTGTACTTATCTGAACTTTTAATAAGAGAAGACTAGCTCATTACTCAGATTAGCCTTTATATAATTAGTTGTCTGTGGGTTTAAAGCCATCTTTACAAAATTAGAATTCAGACTCTTTAAACACTGGCTCATGTCAAAAGATTATGAATATCAAAAGTAATGCAAGCTTCTTCTTACAGAGGAGTGCCAAAAATGGACTTGTCACTTGCAGTATTTGTGCACCTTGGCATAATGCAGCACTGAGACATTGCTAACTCTCAGACTGCCTGACTATCAACATGGCTTAGTACATCAAATAATATATGCTGGTATCCATCAAAATCACATAATCATAGAATCATATAGGTCAGAAAAGACCTTTAAGATCGAGTCCAACTGTTAATCCAGCACTGCTCATTCACCATTAAACCATGTCCCTAAGTGCCACACTGACATGTCTTTTAATTACCTCCAGGGATGGTGACCTTGGGCAGCCTGTACCAGTGCTTGATAACCCTTTCTGTGAAGAATTTTGTTCCTAATATCCAACCTAAACCTCCCCTGGCACAAACTGAAGCTATTTCCTTTCATCCTATCACTTGTTAATTGGGAGAAGATACCAACCCCCACCCCACTACAACGTCCTTTAAGGTACTTGTAGAAAGCCATAAGGTCTCCCCTGAGCCTCCTTTTTCTCCAGGATAAACAACCCCAGTTCCCTCAGCCACTCCTCATAAGACTTGTGTAAGAGCCTGGCTATTGTGTGCCTCAAACCTTGTGTGGTGATAAGATCCAGAAAGACCTGTCTGGAAAAGTGTTGATTGCTCCCAATGTCTCTGTGCTCCCCCTTTGCAGATATGCTTTAACAAAAGGAAGAGATAAGTTCTACATAGGTGGGACTCTGTCTTTTCTTGAGTTAAGTGCTCCTGCTGACTGCGCCATAGGGGAGGTTAATGGCAGTGGACACACTACTTCTAGCTCATGGCGCTCATGCGAATCAACACCACTTCCTGTGGAAATGGGGAATGCCACCCAGATAACTCAAGGGTATAAAAAGGCAGAAAAATATTGATCAGGGTGCACCCACAACCAAAGAACTGAAGACTTGGACTGATCCAGTAAGACACTGCTTGATCCATGGATGGTGATAACCTTTTTATCTTACTGTCACTCTCTCTCTCTCTTATTCTCTCACTCCCCTTATCTTTTTCTCTTTTCTAGTAACTATTTCTTCCTTTTCCTTCAAATTTAGTCATGCTGTAAAATAACTGCCTACGAAAATAACACCTTTATTCATACCATTTGTTGATTGCTTCATTAAAGAGATCTAACAAATTGTTTTGTTATTGTTCCTCAAAGTCATTGTTGTGACTCTGCCACCCTGGTGGCCCTGCCGTGCAGGGACAGCCTCTTTCAGGGGATCATAAAGATTCACCTCCTTTGTTGTCCACTGAGGGGGACAAGACAACTTGTTCTCTAGACCCATGACCAGTTTCATTGCACTTCTCTGCACACATTTCAGTACCACAATGTCCTTCTTGTAGTGAGGGGCCCAAAACTGAGCACAGTATTTGAGATTTGGCCTCACCAGTGCCAAGTACTGGGGAACTATCACTTCCCTAGTCCTGCTGGCCACACTATTTCTGATGCAAGCCAGGATGCTGTTGGCCTTTTTGGCCCCCTGGGCACACTGCTGGCTCATATTCAGCTCGGTGTTGGCCAACACCACCAGGTCCATTTCCATTGGGCTTTTCAGTCACTCTTCCCCAAGCTTGTAGTGTTGCCTGGGTTTGTTGTGACATGAGGGCACGACCTTGGCCTTGCTGAATGTCATACAATTTGCCTGACAGCAGTTGCTATCAATAGTCAGCACCGTGACTGTCTCCTGATTTGGTGCATTCCACCAAGAAGCTCAGTGGATGACTAGAGTGCATATGATACGTCTGCTGTCTTCTCTCAAGCAAATGAGTTAAGAAAATGACAATACATTTAGTCAGTTGAAACTGCTCCCAAAAAATCACCAGTTGGTGTGAAAGAAACAGCCCAAACAGAAAGATGCTCAAATAAACTAATACAACCAAGCCTACACAATGTTTAACTAGAATGACTCACAGTGCCTGTGCCTAAAGTACAGAAGCCAAGTGGATGATCTAACACTGTGCCCCTGCCCATACTCACTGTATGGTGAGCTGCCACATAAGCTGAAACAGACATTTTCTTTTTGTAAATTTCTAAATCTTGAAAAAAAAAAAAGAGTGCATGGGTTTAGTCATCTACTGTTAACATGAAATTGGAAATAATCAATCCCAAAGGGCTGCAGTTCACAGTAAAAAGACAAAAAGAGAGACAGTTCATAGATATGCTACTGTTTATAGGAGAGCATCAGATTCACCTCTAAGAAGAGTTTAAATATGGATGCCAATGACATGCAGCTGAAAAACTTAGTTCAAGTATTAGGAACAGAGTTACCAAATCCTGCCACAAAACATTACCTACCTCAACACAAACTGGAATGGTTGGCAGATGATACTAATACAAATTATGTATTTATGCATTTAGGAAGCAAATGCTATAGCAGTAGAGACTAGTACATAGTATGAGTATAAACCATGGACAGATTTCTCTCATTAACCACTAGAGAACGGAGTAGCTGGAGAAGCTCCTCTAATGGCAGTTGGGAGTAATGGAACCAACTGTTAGAAGCTATAAAATGTAACACATCTCTCAGAGCACATGCTCTCATTGCTTCCTTTGTGAAGATTCAGACTTTATTATGTAGCTAACCCTCAAAGTCATAATTGTAAAAGGCATACATACAAGAAAGGATTATCAAAGATTATACATGTTTGCAAAGAACAAGAACAAACAACTAGATATTAATCCAGGCGCTTTGCATTGTTAATTTTTTATGCCATGAAAGGACTGGAAAGGGCAATGTAAACTTTCACCTTCTACCCAAGGACTGCAAATCTGCAAGGAGACCCAGTTACTTCCCCAAAAATAAATTTCAACCTCAGACTTTGCCATTTCTTGTCACAGAAACTGGAAACAATACATATGAATATACTGAATTCTGAAAAGCTACTCAGAGAAACATGTCTCACAGCTTTGTTGTTGGAATAAAAGTGACTATGTAATAAGTTCATAAAATTTGTATCTCATATGCTTTATCCTTAGTTGCCGAGAATTATGTGAAAACTCAAATCCAAACAGTAATTTATAACTGTATATAGCTTAGGCCAAGATGCCAATGCTCCATGTCTAATAAAATATACACAAAGATAACTTTAAACTTTTAAAGAAAACAGAAGCTTTTATGTGAGTCTTGGGTGAGCATCTTTTTCTTCAACAGACAGGCAAAGCTCCCTCTCAAACTAATACTCCTTAATTACAGTTTGTAAATATAGGCTTTGGTGGACACATGCATACATCCAAAACCAACCAAATTCTTATTAATTTTTTGTTAAGTCTAGATACTCACCCCATGGTCTATGTGACAAGTGCTGAAGTGAATCAAGCTAGAACTAAGTTTGGAGGGCAATTTTTTTAGGATATAATATATAAGAGCCAGGAAAAGAGTATTGAAAGGAAATCTTGAGCAATTGGTTGAGGGAATTGCCCCTCATGACATTTAAGAAAAGCAGTTACAGGCAAGGACTAGATGATCCCTTGAAGGTTCCTACAAAGAAGAGCTCTATAGAACTAAACAGAAAAAGCTTTTTTATGAAAAGAAGCAACATAGTAAATACAGTGGTGTCTGTATAAACATGAGAGCTACAGGGGCACAGGCATTGCCTCTGTTTAAACACCCCAAGGCTAAGGAAAAAAAAAGGGAAGGGAGTGCTAAAGTCAGGGAAAGATGCACTCTGACCTTTGATGGACAGTCTATGATTAAAGTTTTGGTTTCACAGAAAACTGTTTATATTGCAAACAGATGAAAAACATTAAAGCCACAATATGTATGCATTTATTTAACATGGCATTAGCACAGTTTTTTGGGCACATAGATGTGCCTATGACAGTCATTCTTAAATGTCACACAAGAACATGACTCATACACAGTAGAATCTGTGCTTGCTATTTGGCTTTTTATTATCAAGTGATCTTTCAACAGATAGAAACTTTCAGCTGGAAGACTTTCCACAAGTACTTATGACCAAAATCTGAAGAACGTCTAAAGAATGTAAACATGGTTGAGCCTGCTTTAATGAAGTTGTTTAAAAGAAAATTCCTTATTAGATTCAAATTAATTCAGTCATATTAAAAATCACATTTGCTTAAAAATAAAATAAATACATATTAGTGTAATATTTACCTTCTGACTTTCATGTTCAAAAGTTGAAAACCAATGTTCTGCAGTTTTCATAAGACGTGTGAACATTGCACTGAAGGGGGAGAAAAACAGAAGCCTGGTGTTAAATAATGTATTACCAAAAAAAAAGGCAAATTGAATGTAAAGGAAGTTGTTGAAACTTACTAGGCATCATGTTCCAGATATTCGGGATTCAAAAGAACTTTCATTTCCTCACTGCAAAAGGCAACAGTGAACAATTCAAATGTGAATGTTTATTTTTGGTCAACATTCTGCATGTACTACTATGTATTTATAAGCCAAATTTCATATAAAGTGCAAATGAGAAAACTAGCCTTTTTAATTAAAAAGAGCAACTCCATTGAACAAATGAAGTCTTTCCTTTTTATAAAGATCAAAAACAAATTAGCTGCCTTGTCTCCACTACAATGAAGTAACCATCTAATTATTCCAAATAACAAATTACTGAATGTCACAATGTATTATTTGAATATGCTTGATCTAGAATAATTGATTGCTGCACAATCTATCACTGTTTGTCCCAAAGAAAAAAAAAAAAAGGTTACTGGTCAAATATGCAGCATCAAAACATTAATTTATTTTGTTTTAATAGCCTGTATTTTTATTGTACTTTAACAGCAATTAATCAGTGACAGCACCTCTTTTCCATCTACTTTGCTGCTTAGCTCTACTTTTTCGTCTGGGAAGGAACAGAATGCTGTGCATAATGTAATGTTATTTTAAGTTACTTATCACTGAAGAGCATCTTCTAGGTAATTTCAGGATATCTAAGGACAGACATTGAACAAAAACACACACTTGTAAATAATCTCCATCCTTATGCTTAACTGCCTTTGGACAACCATGTTGAGGGGTGCTAAGAGAGGCTGTATTATACAGCATACATAATAAATTGGCTTTTATGTAGCTACAACATTGCAGGTGATGAAAGAAATAGCAAGTACAACAATTTTTATACACTGATTCTTTTCTCTTTAAAGACATGAGGAAACAGAGATGGTAACATGCCTGTCCTATGACTGTAGTTCTCTAATCTGCTTCTTCTCTGCAGTGACAAAAACTAAACCATTTCTGGCAATATGAATGAGGTGAAATGCTTGGTAGGCATGTAAGCTTTATGATTAAGGTTTCCCTCAGGTTTCTTGTCTCCCCTTTTTTTGCCAGCAAATGTCTGTGAAGGGACTAATGTCTACACTTCTAAACCTTCTTTCAGTAGCTGTAGTAGGGAAGATGAAACAAAGACATTCGCATCAAAGTACAAGGATGCAACAATTTCTGATAGCAATTTATCAATTATAAACAAAGAATTAAGGAACACACATTTGCAAGTTCTAACCCAACCAAATTCATTATGTTTTTTTAAATAAAGTAGATTTTTAATATTATACAAATAAATGACAAACACTTGCCTTGGTTGTGCAGCTTCACTGGCATGTGAGAAAGCCTGGTGGTCACAATGCAGGATAAAGACAATGGGAGCTAGAAGTTCATGCATACCCTAAACATAAAAGGAAGCAAAAGTAAGATTTTCCCAGTCATATAATAGTTCCTAATGCAGAGCATCAGGCAGCTAGCAATATTAGGTGCAGATAACTAAAAGCAGGAGTATTTACATTCTTAACAGAATGGTTTCATAATCAGCGGCTTTTATCTTAAATTCTGATTAAATCCAAGTGTTTATTCTTCTATAATATATGGAAGCAAGTTATTTGCCCTTTTTCTAAACAACAGGCAACAAATTGGCAATGGTAGTTAACCCTGCACCTGGTATTTTACTCCAAGATCTATGTTCATAAATATGAATTATATTTATGATAACTATAACCACGATCCGCTGTGCAAAGATCTGGAATAGGGCAAAATTACATAATTTAGAATTATTTTTATTTGATAATGTTCCAAAACCAGCATATCAATAGCCTTCAGAGGAGACAAAGGCAACTATTTGGGAAATCAGAAAATGAAAATTACATTCCTATGGACATGAGAAATTATTAATTTTTTTTTTTATAAAAAAGGTCATTATGTCAATATTAAAAGTAAACTGATTAGAACACAATGCATAGGAAACCTAGTACTGCTCCAAACAATTACAAACTATTACTTCTATTAAGATACAGAAAAAAAAATGGAAACAAGCAGGATTGGAAGAGAAAGAATTGGCAGATAGTTGAGGACTTGAGTCAGCATAAGAAGCATGTCTGGGCCACCTAGGCCATTGGTGCTTTTACCCAGAGGTCACCAGGAACAAAAAAGGAGTCTGATATGCCTTGATTCACTTGGGGTTTGTCAATTTGTTATCAGGAGCAGAAGCAACTGCTTCATGAAACAAGCAATCCGGTTGGCAAGCAGCAACAAACCAGCATGTAAAACCAGCATGTCTGTGGAATGAAGCCTCATTTTCAGCAGTTATCCAGACCCTTCCTCAGATAAGATCAGGATCTGAGGTATCATAACTGGGGAATTTGGTTATGTCATAGCAGCTGAGCTCCCAATGGTGGACTAGGATGGCAGGTAGAAACTGAACAAGGTATAGCTTGGGGAGAGGATTAGCCATCCAAAAGAAGTGAGGGGAACGGAGTGATGGAAGGCATGTGGGATGAAGGGTGGAGACCTGTCTGTCTGCCTGTGAACATAGAGATCATCCCAAGGGGATGGAACTCCTAACCTCAGCCCAAAACCACAACTACAGCCAGGTGTCCAGGCTACCCCTGCTGGGTTTCTCTCAGGGTGAAGTCCTTGTCTGGCTATAGGAGTAAGAGTATACTGCTATCAGTGCTCCAGTTCAAAGGTACAACTACTTCACCAAATGAAGCCCCAGTCCCAACTCCAGGGGAGTGGTCTGGGCAGACAGAGGGGCTGGGAAGACCATCTGGTTGGCAGAGTGAGTACTGGGGCTGGCCCATCAAGCTTGTAAGCATCTCAGGTTGCTGTCAGGAGGCAGATGACGGGTCTGCTTTTATGCTTGCAAGTTCCAAGCTAGCAAGCCTCTCCACTTGCTTTTCCAGTGCTTTCAACAAGGGACAGACATGAGTAATGAAAGCGTTACATGCTTGTGCAGCTACCCTGCTGTTTTACTGGTATATCAGTTGATATTCCGTGTAGCACTTCAGCAGCATTCACTATCAGTGAGCTAGCTTATCAGTGTCATATGTATCAAACAGATCCATTAATTACTAAAACCTTTTAACATTTATTGGAAATAATGGGAATTTTCCTTAAGTGGTCCAAATGGAGCAGAGAGGGAGATGTGGGAACCCCTTCTAGATCACTATTTTCAGTGCGCTCAGATGCATGTTAGTGAATCTTATCTGTTTGTAGAAGGAAATTCCAATACCTAAGCAGTGTTGAAACAAAACAAAACAAAACAAAACAACAACAAAAAACCCCAAACAAATAAAAAGAAAGTTAGAAAGTTTGGAAATTTCTCTGTGCTTTCAATGGAAATCCTAGGAAATTTATTTTTAATTTCTTCAGGACTGAGATGACATACAGCCTCAGCTGTAGGGTTGCAGCAATAGCAATCCATTGACTGGGCTATGCTAAAGACAGCAAAACTATCCAAGTATGGATATTTTTTTTCTCTTCCTATTTCTGAACCTTTAGGGACTACTTTGACAGATGAAGGCTAAATAGAATTCAGTCTTAAATCCAAAATTTAAATTTTCATTTAGGGAAAAAACATTAGGTGAAACCCAATGCAGCCACTTGATTTCAGGAGCTGATATAAAAGTCCCAAACACAACAATAGTGGTTGGATGACAAACTGACAGCTTTAGATTTTTGAAAGTCTTATGGTCATACCAGGAGGGAAAGGAACAGGAGAGGCGGGGAGATAGGTCCAGGCTTAGACAACAAATGCAAGTAGCAAAAATATTTAAATAAACTGTAGATAACCTGGGTCATACTTTCATACATACTCACAGCCTTTGGTTAATTAACAGCTCTACATCTAATCTTTTATTTGTCCTGATATACTATCACGAAGTAAGAGAAATGGAAATGCCAAAAATCTATCTAATAGAACTACCACCTAAGCTGTAAACATGTTAGCTGAAGAAAAAGAAACAGGACATAAAATAAGAATTAGTTATAAAAGATAAAAGAACATCATACATTCTTCCAACATAATAATATATCAACTTTATTATAAAGTAGAATCATAATGTGGCTGTCCACATACAACAAAAACAAAACAAACAGCTGATGAAATATCAGAATTTCAAAAAGATACCTCTGATCTTTCAGTTACAAGAGTACATCAAATGTTTAGAGATTTTTAGCTTGGCAAGAAAAGCCACCAGTGTAATATGCATACATATATTTTTTCAATGCTGCAGTTTACTAAAACTCTTTAGTGTTAATAAGTAAGTTGACAGAGCTCAGATATTTTTATGACACTTCCTAGCTACAACAAAATATTGATTTCATAATACAGTCTATGGTTTCGAAAGTAAACAGAAATATAGCATTTCTACAATGAGAAGTGAATCAATGCATTTCAAAAATATATTGACTTCTCTAAGGGCAATCAAATAATGAGCAAACAATAGTTGGCCTAGTGATTTAGCTTAATTGTCTGTATTTCTTTCCAGTGTAACTAGGACCAGAATTTTGGCACTGGTCTTACAGAGGAATGGCAAGAGTAATTTTTACATATTACTAAGTATAATACGCTATTCTCTTTAGATTTTATATTTACAGCTTCTATTTAAAAATTCAGCAAACCCAGTGAGGATTCTGTCTTTAAAATCTGTAATACAGCTTCACAACATTCTACTCCATTTGACTAGGGACAGAAATATCTTTTTTTTCCTCATCAAATAAAATGTTACTTAATGCTGGTCAAAAAAAACCCAAACCCAAACCCTACTACAAAAACAACTTTCATGCATGTATACATATTAAACAAGCATTACTGATTGCTTCTTGTAATAATATATGCTCATGCTATGTAATAGTTTCAGTAAAATGTTGTAAACTTCAGATACACTTTCTTTACATTTGTAAGTATGCAAATTGTTAAAGAACTGTAACTTTTCCCAAATATTCTGAAGGAAACTCTGGGTCCTGTACAGATGCTGACAGATGGAAGCATAAACTTTCATTTATTGGCCAAGTGTTAAAATTCTAATAGCAAATGTATCCCTTCTATATAGTCATACAAATGAGACAGAAGAATTCTCATATGGAACAACAGGACTAGTCCCATGATGGACAAAGTCCTTAACTTGGGCTTTGTATTCAGGGCACCATGGGGGTGATCTGTTATTGATGAATGAATTGTAACCTTCATTATTTTCAAGAAAATATGCTAGGCTCAGATGTAGTGGAAATTATTATGGGAAGTGGGGTTTGAATCAACACTAAAAACAGAAACAGTAAAAATAATGGACAGGAAGATTGACTACAAGTGGGAAAAAACATATCCTCTCACCACTGCAAACTCTATTTCCTACTAGGTAATTCAGAGAAGGGTACTGATGGACACGAAACAAATGTAATCTAAAAAGAGAGACATAAGGATAAAAAAGCAGGATTCTTACCAATAAGCTAACAGGAGCATTCCTTTTAACAAACAAATAACAAAACCACCCTTTTAAAATAAGGTAAGAAAAAAAGAAAAGCTCCTAATAAAACTGCCACATGTCTGCAACAAGAGCAGGAAACCACAATCATTTGCTATTTTGTGGACTTGGGTGATACACTGAACACACTTCAGAGAGATTAAATCAGAAGTATTCCATGATCCAAATTTATTTCATTTTCTGCACTTCACCTCTCCCCTTAGCCCTGTGGCAACCCCTTCCTGAAATTACTGCACTACTGATGCACACCAGTTGAAAACAGAGGTAAAGAAGTTTTCTTTGTCAACAGCCTGTAGGCTCACAAAATTGAACCTGTTCTTTTATCTGCCTATGTTCATTTAGCCCACCAAGCAGTCTTTATTAAAGCTGAGGCATCAGGCAGTCAAAGTTCATTAATACCATTTATATAATCTCTGCAGTTTCAATTAACTCAGCAAGACATTCTACTACATGATAACAGTCTCATTAATTCAATAAAATCCCATAACTATTAACAATATGGTCTATGTTAAACGGGGTGTCACCTAGTAGAAAATAATAGCTTTAACAGCTTGTGATGAAATTCAGGGCTTTTTTTTAAAAATTTGATCTTGCTAAATATTCCATCCTTATGTAGAAAGGTATTATTTCTTGGTAAGGAATCAAGAGGATTTTAAATATGAGCAGAGGGTAATTAAGTTCTTTTAAGTCATATCAAAAAGTAAAATAATACTTCTTGTTCAATAAATGATAGACTAAATTAGCTGGAATGTGTTCTTCCATTTTCCTATCATCAGTACTCTGGTCTATATTCACTAGAAAGCAGAGGCTGAATACTACTCAAGTATTTTCATTAGCAGTGTCCTTCAAAACACAACTCACAAATTTATCTTTTTTTTTTTTTTTTTTTTTTTTTTGTTGTTGTTGTTCTTATGCAAGATGATTCCTTGCTTACTGTCAAACATGAGAAATAACCAGCTGTTAGAGATTTCACATGCTTGATAACTACATATTTGATTTTTGATATAATTTGTAATACAGTTCTGAAGAAATAACAGAAGTAACTGTTTCTTGAAATCATATTTATTGTTTTGTTGTTTTTTTTTTTTTCCAAGAGATA
>JANHGN010017296.1:75125-87050 GCA_024605025.1 Megaceryle maxima
TGGGGGTTTTTCTATTTATTTATTTTATTAAAAAAAAAAAAAAATTATTATTATTATTTTTAGTTTCTTTTTTCTTTTTTAATTTGTAATGCAGTTCCAAATCCCAAACACATTTTGAACAAAAGTATATTTAAAACAGCCAAAAGAAATTTGGCAAGATCATATCTCCTCTGCATCTCTCCGTGGCTGCTGGGATCACTAAAAAGAAAAGATACAAGCAACTTAAAAAAAAGACTTGGAAGCCGGAATATGCTTCAATTTTAGTAGTGCCTAATGAAATCTAAAATCTTTCTGAGCAGAAGTTACTAATTAATTTCTCAAATATTTTGAATAAAGGCTAATAAATGAAGCCTCGCAATTCTAAACACTGTTTCAGTAATGGTGACTCTGTATAGTATCAGCAAGCTATCAATTCTAAAAGGTTAATTTTTAAAATGATATAACCATACTCTGTAAACTAATACCTACGAGCCTTGTTAACCCAGGCTTACAGAAAACTCATTGGTCAAAGTGAAATGAGCAATGAAGATTGGAATTCAAGTTTTCAACATCCCATTTGCTTCACTGAAGTGAAAGACTTCAAGAGCCAACTGGAACCACTTAAATATGAATAAGCACATGCAATTGTTTTTAATCAAACTAGAAAATTAAATGCATAATCATGTGTTAATACCACCTTCAGAGTGTACAAGTAAAAAACCAAATAGGCAAATGCTGATGTTAATGTTTTCTGGTTATTTTGGATGTATTTTTAATTTCATCTTATTTAAATATCCTGTCCAATATACTATCATACATACTGTGAAGTGTTCATAATATAACACCTGCATGAGGAAGAAGTAATTGAATTAATGTTTCTCTAAGAAACTTAATTTCACATTCTCTATCTATGCAGTAACTGTCCAATGTAAAATATTTATTGGCATGACTTGGGGACAGATGCATTACTTCGAAGTGGGAAAAATGCTCAATATGTATGAATGAAAAAGCAAGCAAATCAATGGAAGGAATGAAGGTTGCACATTTGTTCTGCAAGGTTTGTTCTTAGTTCTCATCTGTTTCTTTCCAGCTTTTGAAACATACATTTATGTCATAACTACAAGAGTTTGAATCTGTATGCAAAAGAATTTCATACTGGGGTCTGTGCTAATATAGACACTTTCTTGTGTGTGAGAAATGAGGTTGATCTCCTAGCAAACCATATATAAGCATATTTATTACTCTCTTTCTTTCCAAGAGGAGCTGTTTTGTGATCCCAATCCTTGTTAGGACAATTAAAACATTAGATTTTCAGAGATAACAGTCCAAATATCTGGAAGAGAAATGTCTCTCCCTGTTGACACACTGTACTACACCAACTTAATATTTACAACATTTAGATAACAAAGAATATTTCTCAGTTCATGAAAGAATACTGCAATACTATTGAAAGGTGTGAACATTTGCATACATATTTAAGATTTCAATCTAAATCTCAAGCTTATTCCACCCTCTAGACCAATACTGAAGGATAAAATGGATAGTCTCACAGAGATCCAAAGAAAACTCTTGAGCAGTGCTGCTAGCACTAGCAAAAATAATTTTTAAACAAAATACTGCACATGCTCCCAGAAAAGCTAATTTCATTATTTTATACCATTATTTTTCATCTTGAGAATGTGCTTTTTAAAATGTTGAGACCCAAACTCAACTCCCCAGAGACGCTCAACAGAGCAATAGGCTACTGAACAGGCCATCAGAAAGAAAACAAATTCTCCAATTATTGTGTCATATGTTTTGCAAGACAAGGTCTTTATTGATAGGAACATCAATAAGTGAATGTAGTATCTATATTTAAATGGAGGCAACAGTTCTTTTCAAACATACTGCATAAATCCAAGAAACATTCATAGTTTGTATTATTTATTATGCCATAAAATCAACAGTTGAGAAAAAAAGTCAGGCAACATCCAGGAATATAATAAAAACAGGGAAAAAAACCTGAAAGGTAGTATCGAGTAACAAGCACTAAGTTTCTAAAACAGAACATTTCTGAAACACACAGATTTTTATTTGCTACCCTGAAAATCCACTTGACAGCCCTAATGTGAAGACTTATCAATCTGCTTGGAAAATATATGTATTTTCCTCTGTTTCCCAAACTCCTGCCTCAGGATATGAGGCAGAGTTAACAGCCATGTAAGTGTGAATATGCATGGCTGAGCGGCTGGGAGGCTCAACATTCAAAGGGCAGATTTTTCTGAACAGTTCAGGCTTCATCTACTTTTGGCTGACATGCAGTTGAAAAGGTTTCTGTGATGAAAGGTAAACCCACTTTTTTTAAGGTAAACATCCAGCAAAAACTTAAGGTTACTAGCTAGCTATGCTCTTTAAGCTACAGTGCAGGGGAACTGAAATAAGGCTGTACTGGCAGTGGGACGCTTTGCCAGCAACTCTCCTAACAGCCCTGGATCTAATGCATAACCCTGAGATACCTTCCTTCATACTCCAAACTGTCCACTTCACCTTGGTGGTTCTTAGCCAAAGAGACAGGTTTTGTCCTAGGAGAGCACTTCACTTCCAACCCTGCGATTGTTCACCTTTCAAAGAAGAATTCTTGCTACAACCACTTTAAAGTCTAACATTCATCAGCTCATTCTCCTCTATGCACAATTTACAGAATAATGAAACAAAATGTAGATATTATGCCAAATAATTTTTATTTTTGTATTGTAACTGATTTGCCAGTTGCAGAGTCGAGGCTTTCTAGCTTAAATCCCCCCCAAGACCTCTGCATGTATATACAGAACATTTACTTTCTAGTCCTCCTGATCAGAGTTCCCTTTATGCTATTTTACCCCTTTGCTACCTCATACCCACAGCTAACCAGAGCTCTATTCACAAGCATACAGCCTTTTGATGCGAACAGACATACATTCTTTAATAAGGAGGAAAGTTAAGAGCTTCTTGTAGTATATAACACAAGTTAAAAGCTACAGCTCTACAAATCATCACACTAAAAAATGGATGTTACAGGGAGAACGGAGATACTTTTTCCAGGAATATGCCTCAAAATGTCAATGCTTCTGCTTACTCACACCTAGCTAGCTAGAGCAGATCTAGAACTGGCATCGTCATGACAATATTTAAAAATATGCACCCAGTTTCAAAACTTGGAAGATTTTATGATGTGCAAGGTGACAAATGCAAAATTCTAGTTCATATTGTTAATTCCATCTTAACTTTGCAAATCTGCCCATTCTGCATGAGAAGACATAAGAAGATGAGTGATTCCATGATACAACTTTAGTCTCTTGAACAGACTAGGTTTTATTACCATCATTAAAAACCATGTAGTCTCACTAAAAGCAAGTCTTTGCTCTTTAGATTTATTTCAGTTTTAAATTATTTTGAGGAATCTTTCTTCTTCAAGCTTCTTTGAACTAAAAACTGTAATTCCTCAAACCTGCCATCTTGCATTCACATTTTACATAGTCGTGTTTGTTGTGGGTTTTTTTAACTAAAACAAAATCACTCATCAGATGCATTTTGAGCAGCATGTAGGAAAAGAGGAATTTGCTTTAACCTTCAGTAGTTCTGTTACAACAGTGTAGTACATAACTCTTCCATTTAAAATCCCACTGAGCTAGTGGGAGCACTGAGGTAGTACTCAGTGAAGAACTTATCCTCTCCAGGTTCTCTTGCTGCTAAACTCAGCCAACAACTCACTCCCAGCTCTGTGGCAGATGTTCTTGCTTTTATGTCACTGCATATCTCACAGACTAGAAACTAATGACAGCAAGATTAAGATCTTAAAAAAATGTACTTTTAGCATCAAGAAAAATACAATCTAATTCACCTGTCAGTGTTAGCCACGATCCTGCAAAGACAATGTGAGTTCTAAATTTGAAATGAATGGCAATGATGAAATTCACCACATTACTTAGACCCACTGACCTTCAGGAAGTTGAATAAGTATTTCATATTCATTATGGCGGCTTTTGTGTTAGAAGAAAGAATTATGAAAAGTTTGGGGGTCAAAATGAAAATCACAATAGCAATTCCACTAGGTTCCTTACTCTTCTGTCAAGTTACTAAAGGACTAATGATGCTTACAAAAAAAGGCAACTCTTCATAAAAACAAACAAACAAACAAAAAACACACACAACAAAAACAAAACCAAAAAAATACATCTGAATTTTTTCCAACCTGACAACCTGATATTTTTGTCGTTCTGTGGTATGCTGTGCATGTTATTTAGCTTAGCACTGAATTTTTGCTTACAAATAAATGCTTTTCACTAAATCAGACCTTCTGCTCTTGCCATTGATGTCTCCTGATTTAGAGCAAACTAATTCCATTTTCAGGTGTTTGTGTAATAAGGTTTACAGAATCATAAAATGGTTGAGGTTGGAAGGCACCTCTGAAGGTCACCTGGTCCAATCACCCACCTCAAGCAGGGACACCTACAGCCAGCTGCCCAGCACCACGTCCAGATGACTTTTGAATACCTCCAAGGAGGGGTAAAGCCACAACTTCCCTTGGCAGTGCTTGGTCACCCTTACAGTAAAAAAGTACACCTTGATGTTCAGGCAGAACCTCCTGTATTACAGTTTATGCTCATTGCCTCTGGCCCCGCCGCAAGGAACCCCTGAAAAGAGCCTGGCTCTATCTCCTTCATACTGTTTAGATACTTGGAGATTTTGACAGGACGCCCCTTGAGCTTCCTCTTTCCATACTAGTCTCTCAGCCTTTCCTCATAAGAGAAATACTCCAGGCCCTTCATCATCTTAGTGGCCCTTTGCTGCAATCTCTCCAGCATGCCCATCACTCTTGTACTGGGGAGGCCAGAAGTGGACACAGTACTCCAGATACAAAGCATATGAGAAGGATCACCTCCTTTGACCTACTGGCAACACGCCTCCTAATGCATCCCAGGATACTATTAGCCTTCTTTGTTGTAAGGGTGCATTGCTGGCTCACGTTCAACTTTATGTCTACCAGGACCCTCAGGTCCTTTTCTGCCAAGCTACTTTCCAGTCCCCAGTGCATATTGGTGCATAGGGTTCTTCATCCCCAGGTATAGGAATTTGCAGTTCACATTGTTGAACTTCATTGAGTTCCTCTCAGCCTATTTCTCCATCTTGTCAAGGTCTCTCTGGATGGCAGCACAACCATCTTGTGTAGAAGCCATCCTCACTTTTGTGTCACCTGAAAACTTGCTGAGAGTGCACTCAGCCCCATAATTCAAATCATTAATGAAAATGCTAAACTGTAACTGGACCTAATATTGACACTTGTGGTGTACCAGCAGTAAACAGCTGCCTAGACTTTGTGCCACTGATCAGAACTCTCTGAGCCAGTTTTCAACCCACTTCACTATGCTTATCCCGCCCATATATAAACAACTTGTCTATGAGGACCTTATGGCAGGGTCAAAGGCTTTCCTGAAGTCCAGGTAAACAACATCCACTGTTCTTCCTCATCTACCAGGCCTCTCATTTCATTGTAGAAGAATATCAAGTTGGTCAAGCATAACTTCCCCGTGGTGCATCCACACTGACTACTCCTGATGAACCTTCTTGCACTTCATGTGCCTGGAAACAACTCCCAAGATTAGCTGCTTCATCACCTACCCCATGGACCAAGGTGAGGCTGACTGGCCTAGTTCCCTGGGTCTTCCTTCTTAACCTTATTGAAGATAGAATTGACATTTGCTTCCCTCCAGTCCTCAGTAACTTCTTCCAATTGTTGTGATGGTTCAAAAATTATTGAGTGGAAAAATAAAGGAAACTTATAATGAAAACCACTTTAAACATTACTAAGGGGAAATATGGAATCAGCTGAATATGGTGTCCATGGTATACATTTTAATTTTCATGTACAACAGAATAAACCAATATTTTCACTTTCATTTAATGGATGTTAGAAAGAAACAACCAGCCTGTCAGAGTTCAAGAAGCATCTGGATGATGGTCTTATTCATACGGTTTAGTTTTAGGTAGCCCTGCAAGGAACAGGGAGTTGGGACTTGTTGATCCTATGGCACCCTTTCCATTTGAGATACTCTATGATTCTCCTTTCCATGGCCTCACTTCATATGCTAGGTCTTTCTTTTTGGCTACCAATCTAGTAAAATGTGTTCTGACAATAAAAGATGTTGATACTCAATCCTACCTTTCTGATTCTCTGTTGAAAGCATCTCAGGCTTTAAGTAAATTTGTTAAATTTGCTTTCCCTGTTTTCTAAAGTATCACACTGCATACAAACAGAAAGCAAGCCTGTTATAATTTCTATCTCTGGATAGTAACATAATTTTAACAGGAAAATTTAAAAAATTCACAATTTATGTATGTGGAAATGTTTGGATCTGTATATATATATTGCATATAGGGTTTCAATTCCTTAATGACAACTTATTCTTCCTTGTCTTATGATATACTTTACAACTTCCATAGGACACCAAGCAAAGAGTGCAGAGGGGTTCAGTTGCAAAAGAAAGAAGTCAGTAACAGAGTCTAAGAAGATGGAGCTGGAAATTATATAAGGGCTCTTGAACAGGAAAAGGAAGGAATGGAATTTTGAAAGAATTCAGAGAAAACCATAAATCTTCCAAGCTCTCAGTAGGTATGACAGTGATCTTCTAAGATTTGTAGAAATTTGTAAATTTTGTCAGAGGAAACCTGTGAGCAGTGAAAAGAGTCACTTGCTCTTGCTAGAAATAAGAGATTTGCAAGATGGAATTGCTAACATCTTAACAAATACAGACAAAACAGCACAGAGTACCACATCCAGAAAAAAAATATTAGCACATTCAGAATGTAATCTTTCAAAAGAATCACAAAATTCAAGAAGAGACTTTACAGACTCTCAGACAAAATTAACTTGTACTGAAAAGGCAACTTTGCACATAAATGCAATTGACCAAAACAGCACCTAGCAAATGGTTCCAGGTAAGACAAAACAAACACGTATGCCAGTTTTACTACTTCCTTGTGGAAAGAGAGGAAGGATGCAAGCACTGAGAATTCTCCTTACAGAGTGGAGGTGCAGTGCTACTTCACTGATTTGCTTTCTATTCCCCAATTTTTGTCTCAAAGAATTTGAAAAATCCAGTAGAAACAAGCTTGTTTTTTAAAAGTCTTAATGATGCATGGCCATATAGTGGACAAAGTTAAAACAGTTCATAATTAAACAGGGGTGGTTTAAAAAAGAAACAATAAAGAAACATCATCTGTCTAGGAAGAAGACTAAGTAGGCTTGTGGAGATGGAAAAGGGATGCTTTGTAACACATTAAGACAAGAGTTTTCTACAAGGTGGAGGTATGTAACTTGCCTACATCTCCATGCTATGTTTAACATATAAGGACAGAGGCAATGCAGCCATTTCTGGCGCAGCTGCCAAGAAAAAGCACAGGTCAAAGAGGAATCAAAGTAGTTTCACTACCCATTTTTGGAAGGGGGTAGAAACAGGGAGGAACAGCTTGCGCCCCTTGCTGTCTTTCTTCTGTATGCTCAGTATCAGTCCTGCAGTTGTTGGCTGGCACACAAGAAACATGCCTCAGCCACCAGGACCACATTGCCTTTTTGCAGTAAGAAAGAAAACATCTGTTAAGCAGAATCTGTAAGAAGTCAGGGGAAGAAAGCAAAATATGAAAGTCTTTCTTATACTAGATCTTCTGCCTATTTGAAATATCAGCAGAAGGGGGAATGTACATTGTCTCACAACTTCGAGCAATCATCACTTGTCATAGAGTTTAAGCCACACAGGCAAGAACTTTATCTTGATACATGAGGTAGAAATTTAACTTCTGTACAAGTGCAAAGATGTATTAAGAAATTATCCAGCATAGTAGTCATGGGCCTCTGAATCATAAAGTTAACAATACAAGTATGAAAAGTGAGCTTTTGGGGGGCTATATATTTATTAGAAGCAGTATTAATGTATGAATCCACCTTGGAAGAAAATAAGTGTCCTTGAGATGTTAGATTCTATCAGCCAAATTGAATGTCTGCATCAATGGCTCTCCCTAAAAGTCATAATCAGGTCATTAAAATATATTTAGAAAAATAGCCTGTAAAATAAAGTTAAAAAATACTCACCTTCATTTTATTTCATAGGTCACTGTTATACCATCTAATAAGATAATTAAAAACATGCAAGCAGCTGGTACTGAGGCTAAACAGATTAATGTAATAGTCTGTAGTCATATGTGCTGGCAAGGGGTTCACCTCTTTGGCGAGGAGAAGGTCAGCTGCCCTTGGGAAGGCAGGAGAAAGAGTATTTCTACTTTCCAGTGGCACTGCATTGCAGATACTAAAACTAGAGACCCACACCCATTTTTCTTTTCCTTTTGGTGAAGTTCGGCCAATTTACATATCCACAAAAGCCTTTACCAATAACAGTAAAATAATACAGCAGCGTGGAGCTCAAATATTTTCCTCAAGTTTCTTATGCTTTAAAGATAAAATTTCCATGTTCAGATTTTTCTAACAGGGAACTTCTAACTTTGATGACATGGTTCTAGGAAATAATTTTCACAGTTTCTTATCAGTAAAGCTTCTTCTCAAGTACACAAAGAATACTTCCATCAGAGCCTGCAGACCAAGTAGAAAATTCTCTGTGACCTGACAGGACACATTCACAATCTCACAGAATATTTAGAAATATGTGCCAGTCACATGTGCTTTTCACTTACATTAGTTACAAGCTTCATGACCTAAAGGGAAACGCTCACTGTCTGAACATAGGCAGCACTAAATCTGTGTCATGATCAACACAAGCAGGAGTAACAAACTCTAAGGTGACACGATTATATTAAAAAAACCCCATACAAATAGTTCTGGAGCATCATAAATACATCACAGGACAATGATCTGATATCCTTTATTAACACAAACACACACACAAAGTCTTGTAATGGATAGTGCAAAATTGTCCTTTAAAATAGAATGTGTAGGAGTCAAGTAACACCCTCCCGCCTACCCATATTGTGGTAAAACCAATATGCTCTTAAGAGCACTTTAATAGCAAAACATACTCACATTTAAATGTTTTAAACATTTGGAGTTGTCTCTTCTAAACGAATTATAAAGAGACTGCTACTGATAAAAGGTAAAGTAGCTTTTGATTCATTATAAATTTTCAGTAGAATTTTGCATATATTGGCCTTCCACAAGCATAACATCTACCATGATCCAAAGATACTTTTGCCTCTTTTAGGGCAAAAATTCACTCCTCAGTCTTTTTTTTAAATACATTAGGATGAAACACTTTAGGTAAACAAGACTATAATCAGTTTTATCAAATTACTAACTTACTGAAACAATATTCATTGACAGTATCCTAAAATAAGGCTAAATGTCTAATGACTCCATAAAGAAATAACAATCATTTACCATCATTACCTTTCAAGGTAGCTTAAGATTTACTTTTCACCTTTTGTAAGGTATTAGCTGCTCATTTTTACTTAACATGCAGCCTGGAACTGTAACTATCAACAAAATATTCAACCCAACCAGCAAATTTATAGCCAGTCTCATTAGACGATGGGAGTTTCTTGTCACCGAGCAGAATATATTCATTTTGCACCTCAAACACTGTATTACTACTTAATGGTGCTAGCTTGCCAACTATTAGAAGTCAGAGTTTTCTTTTCTATATACACATATGACACATATATACACACACACACCCCCCACCACTCCATATACGTATATATACATATTACTATCTTGCTTTATCATCTTGCATCTAATTATAACAATAATACTCTGGCAGGGGTATATGGGACTGCTTTTAAAATATTAATTAACTTCAATTTTGTAAGTTGGGCTACAAGCCTCTCTGACAAAATACAACTATTATTCAGTGGGAGTCATAGCCAACATTGTATTTATTATATGCACTTTGGACTAAGGAATACAGAAATAAAAAGAACAGCTTTAACCTTCACTCACTTGTGAAGCAAGTAAGATGGCTAAGAATTCACTATGGTTTAGGCTGATTTAAGTTAACTGGTACCATGCTCTGTCCTCCCACTTATTTCTAGGTGTCCATACTAGCTACTCTCCTTGCCCTGGAACCAATACCCACCCAAACCTTTGGCAGGGGACACTGTGAACCAAATAATCAGAAAGCTCTCCCTACAAAGAATGAACAGGTTAGCTTCCTGGATTGGCTCACTGAGACAATTGCTACTGCATGAGTGGAGCAGGGTTAGGAAGAAAGGGTCTGACCCCAGTCCCCCAGGCTACACTCTTGTAGAACCAAAGCCTAGCTGAAGTTGGCTGCTTCTTCAAGAGTTACATCTTAGCAGGTACAACAGCTGGGGCTCTTGAATTAATGACTTTCAGGAATAAGTGTCCTGGAATTAATGTCGGAGAGAGCTCTCAACTTCTTTCTTGCTGATCTGGCTAAATTCTATCTTGTGTCTTCAGAGTCTGCTTCATGGTCTCTGTATGTACATCTATTTCTCAGCTAAAAAACATCAAAATTATTCTGGGAGGTATTTTTGAGCCCTTCTTATAACTTGCAGTTGCATGCATTTGAGAACAAAAATACAACAAGAAATTGAGTCCGGGAGAAGTGTGAAATAGATCTGCTAATGTGTATTTCTCAAAGCGAACATGCTAACTGCCCTCGAAACATTTTATATCATCACAAAGCAGGTTTCAGTAGAGCGGACTTACTAGGATACAAGAAATTGGAAAGATTTGTAAATCAAAACCTCCCCTGTCCCACTGAGTCCCTGCAGGCGCATCCTTTTTTCCAATCTTTGGTTCAGTCCAGAAGCTTCCTCTGGGTGTTTGAATCACAACAAGATCTTTGCTGTTCCTTCTAGGTCTTTAAAAAAAAGTCTTTCTTTTCAACATCCTCAAGACCTTGCTGTGTGCTCCCTACTCTCTTCAGCAATCGATCAGTCATCAGTCTGCAGCACGTTCTACAGGCATTGTGTCCCTTCCTGCCACCCAGCTCCTGAAGGCTCTTCATGCCTAGCAGAGCTTATGGCCTGCAAGATGGCAAACAGGCAGGTTCCTCCTGCCTGCCTACACCTTTCTGAAGTACAGACTCCAGTAAACTACAAACAAAAAATGAAAAAGATGCCATACATCATCATTCACAGGTCTGCTGATTACGCTTCTGTGCTTTCAAGTACAAGACACCCTCTAGAATGTACACAAGCAAGACTCAAGCTCAGTGACAGTGCTGCAAAAAATAACTCAGCATCATGTCTCTTTAACTAGTATTTACTATCAACAGCATTGAAATATGATTTTCCTGTCAGAAAACCTCAATTTAGCAAATACTGGCTTTGGGTTTTGACCTGAAATAATGAGCAAATAGAGATCCATGTGCTTTATAGATCCAGTTACTTTGGAGACGATCAGAAAGGTGATTCCTGGTCAGTTAAATATTTGAACAACATGTAGTTTAGCTGCTATGAGTTTAGGTGAGAATTTCTACTTTACTGCATACTTTTGAGAAAAAAACACCCCAAAACCAACAAACCAAACCTTTAATAATAGTTAGGCTTCAAAACACCCTGACCTTTCATTAGTTAAGCATTTTGACCAACTTTCTCAAAAAAATAATCCAGAAACCAACTTTTCAGGTAACTCCTTAATTAAATCCTTCGTGTACTTTAGTCTACTTACTGTTGCAATTTATATTGCACAATAGTATTAAAATATATGAACCTGTTCTTTTGCTTTAAATAGATTATGCTGCTTATTATATTAAAAATGTTTTAAATAGGAAAATAAA
The DNA here is from genome assembly GCA_024605025.1 of Megaceryle maxima. Taxonomy (NCBI): domain Eukaryota; kingdom Metazoa; phylum Chordata; class Aves; order Coraciiformes; family Cerylidae; genus Megaceryle; species Megaceryle maxima. Next base: position 86,873 of record JANHGN010017296.1, read on the forward strand.
TATAAGAAATTACCAACCTGTAAGAAATAAACGTTCCATCAGAATCTGAGGTGTGGTGTGTACTTCCGTTTTCATTTGATCCTCCTAACACAAAACGAAAAGAAAAAGCCTTTATTTCAAGACAAACCCAGGTAATAAATAACATGATATTTATGAGAATTACTATTGATTTTACCAT